>QJPP01004390.1:0-180586 GCA_003996215.1 Jaltomata sinuosa
CCGGGCACCCTTGGAGGGGTTTTTGAGATATTTTCCTACTATTTTTAGTCCTGGACAGGGTCTGGGCATGCATATTCGAGACTGGGTCTCTATCTTGATATCGAGACTGGGTCTCTATCTTGATACATGTTCTGATACTGAGATTTATTATGGGGTCTGGGACCTCCATGGACTTTGCCATCCGGGCCAGGGGCTACGGGCTGCGTGTGCCGGAGGAGGGAATACGGTGGAGTAGAGGTATACGGGCAGAGTCCTCCCAATGGAACCTACCTGCTGGGCCCGATCGGCACCGGAGGAGGTACATACAGAGATACCATTTCACTTGAGATCTTCATGCATCATATCATTCATTGTTTGAGGTTCCACCCTTGTTTGTTGTTTGCTGATTGTACGCTCCGGTAGTATGGGATGCCGGAGGGTTTGTTTTCACTTGTTTGTGTTCCTCGGTTGTATGGGCGGCCGAGGGACTGTAGGTAGACTTTTGCTATTTACTTACAAAATTATTCTCTATTAGGGATAAGTATGAGATTGGTTACTGCTAGACTGTTAGTTTCTGGATTTGAGATTGATATGATTAGTTGGGTTTGATTCATGTCTCTGAGCATGCCTATTATTACTCTTTCTCTCTTCTTTCTTACACTTGAGGTTACCGGTATACCGTCCATTTCGTAAACTTATTTTGTATACACGTTATTGCAAGGACCCCAGGTGCGTTGTTTCTTACTTTCACCTGTGCCTTTGGTGTGTATATTCTGCTTGCTAGCCTCACATGTGGTTCTGTTGATTCCCTCTGGGCATAGCTCCTGTGTACCTTTCGTTGATTTCTGTGACTACTTGCTTCTATTCTGTCTATTACTGCGTTTTTATCTTATATGTGCCCAGTCGGCCTATGATACCTACTGGGTACCTTATGCTTCGCATTTGGTGCTCACCCCTACCCCCTGCATCTTTGGGTGCAGATCTTAGCGTGGGCCATCGCCGTTAGATCGCTGTGGTTCGTGCTTGGAGATCTGTGAGGACTACTTCAGGCTGAGGGTGAGCTCTTGGCGATCGGGGCTTAGCTTTAGTTTATCTTTTGCGTCATGTACTCTATTACCATTCAGAGACATCTGTATATATAGTTTTGGTTTATTTGCACTCTATGTATGTAGTTTGGCTCTGTATTGTGATACCAGGTCTTGGGGTTTGATTTAATTTCCGCATATGTATATATATATACTCATGTTATCTATTCTTTCGCTTGTTTGTCAGACAGTAGCCCATTACTAACTGTCCTGGGCTACGGGAATTGGTTCGCCTACTGGGGGGTTGTAGGCGCCATCATGACCGAGAAATCGGATCGTGACAACTGCCTTGAAGATTGTTTGAGCCCATAAATAGACTTCAAAAATCTACAAACATTTTGTTCGTAGCCCTTTTCGATGAAACATTCAGTTTATTCTATATAAATTTCTTCATCTAATTCTCCATTAAGAAAGACAGTTTTTATATCCATTTGATATAATTCAAGATCCAAGCTTGCAACTATAGCTAGAACCAAGCGAACAGAGGTAAATCGTACAACAGGTGAGAAAGTCTCTTCATAGTCTATTCCTTTCTATTATGTATACCCTTTCGCTACCAATAGAGCTTTATATCTCTCAACTGTACCATCAGCCTTAAGCTTGATTTTGAGAACACATTTGCTTCCAATTGCTTTGCGTCCCTCAGGGAGGTCAACTAGTTCCCAAATTTTGTTGACTTTTATAGACTCCAATTCATCTTTCATTGCTTTTGTACATTTATCCTTAGAAGGGAATGAGAAAGCCGCCTTCATATTTTTAGGCTTGTTTTCATCTTGTAGGAGCATCATAAATAATTCACCGCCTTTAATATCAAATAGTTTATGGGGAGTCTTTTTATGAGAACCACGTCTGATTTGTGATTCATCATTATTCCTATTTGGAATAATGTTGCTCCCGGATCAAGAACATTCATCGTGCTCCCATTTGGAACAAGATCGATGACCATCTCACTCCCACTCAGAATAAGATTCATTTGGTCACTCTCATTAAGTGTAGAAGGATTACTTTATTCGCATCTGATGATGAAAGAGGTACTAATTCATTATCTGCTAAAATACTCCCACTCGAATGAAGTGATCCTTTTAGGTCATTATCCGTTATCTCAAACAGGGACAGGTCTTGACCTATCTCTCCTTTCTTGGGAAACTCATTCTCTAAGAACGTGACATCTCGTGATTCAAATTTAGTTACACTTCCATTATTTTGCTCACCTATAAACACATAACCTTTAGAGGTTTCTGAGTACCTTATAAAGATTTTTTTCTTTCCTCTTGGACTCAATTTACCATATTTGTGAGAGGATTCATGTGTATAGGCAGCACAACCCCAAGGTCTTAGTGCACTCAAGTTAGAAGGTCTTCCAGTCCATAACACATATGGAGTGGTTGCAGCTGATTTTGTAGGCACTCTGTTAAGTACATAGGTGGCAGTAAGCAAAGCATCACCCCAAAAATTGATTGGAAGGTTGAGTTGTGCCATCATGGACCTAATCATCTCAAGGAGCATTCTATTTCTTCTCTCTGCAACACCTTTTTGTTGTGGAGTATTTGGAATAGTCAACTGATAAACTATTCCCTTTTCATCACATAACCCATTAAATTGAGCAGATAAGTATTCTCGGCCATGATCAGTTCGAAGAGCTTTTATCTTCTTGTCTAATTGATTTTCCACTAAGCTCATATAGCTTTTGAAATAACTTATTACTTCTAATTTGTGGGAAATTAAATAGACATAAGTGAAACGGGTGAAATCATCGATAAATGTAATGAAATAACTTGCTCCATGCCTAGCCCTAACATTCATAGGGCCTCAGATGTCTGAATGGATTAATTGCAAAGGATATTCAGCTCTAGTCTCTTTGCCGAAAGGTTTCCTTGCAGATTTTCCAGCTAGACAATTTTCACAAGTGAACAATTTCACATGTGCAATGCCGATAAGAAAACCTTGTTTCGCTAGTCGTTGCATTCTCTTTTGTCCAATATGACCAAGTCTAGCATGTCAAATGTTTACATCACAATCATATATATTGAAGAAGCAAACATTGAAAAACTGATATAATTATTAAATGAATTAAAATCCAAATTCATAATAAAAAAATCTCTAGTTAAATAACCAAAAATCAAATAAAGTTGATCTAAAAGTCAACTGAATAAAATTATCATGAAAGAATAAATTATATCTTAATTTAAGCAAAACAGAGACTGAAATAATATTCCAACGAATCATTGGTGCATAGAGTATATCATGTAGCATCAGGTTTCGACCTCCACGCATGACAAACTTGCATGTGCCGATTCCTCAACAACAACTCTATTGTTATTACCCATATATACCCACTTTGCTCGACGTGAAACTCGTCGAAATTCAACAAAGGCAGTACGCTCCCATGTTATGTGATCTGTGGCTCCTGAGTCTATAATCCACAAAGGATTAGATTCAGTTAGTAAAATAGAACTAGAAACACAAAATTCACTAATTCAAATTTTATGAAATACCATTCTAGGAGGCTCAGAGCAGTCTCTGGCATAGTGACCCTTTTTTGTCACAATTGAAGCAGTTCACTTTAGCAATCTTGACACGTTTGGGACGTTTGTTCTGGCCATTTTCAATCTTTGGTTTCTTGGCAAGTTAAGCTGGCTGAGGATGAGATGGCCCTCTATTGGCTTTGCAGCCTGAAGCCTTTTCTCTTCTAACTCAAGGGGCCTCCAAAGTTCTTCTGGAGTTGTGATTCTCTCATTATGGGTCAAATACATTTTTATACGATCCCAAGAATTAGGTAAAGAGCGTATTACTGCTTTGATATGTTGTTCATCAGTCAACACATGACCGGCATCTTTCAACTCTCTGATCATATTTGTCATCTGCCTCAGATGTGTTTTCATTGAATATTTTGGGCGTTTCTTGTATGAGTCAAATTTGATCGTGAGAGATCTTAGCTTTGCAGTGGAACAAGTACCAAACTTGTTCTTCAAAGCATTCCAAAGTTCCATAGCCCTTTGGTGATCCTTGAACTCACTTAGGATGTTATTATCCAAGGTGCTTAGCAACGTAATGCGAGCAGTGGAGTGATTTTTCTTCCAAGCATAATAAACTTCACGGTCACGCCTATGTTGAGCCGTGTTGCCATCCTCGGGCTCATTTAGCACATGATTAATGGCCTCAAGAGCCTCTTGCTCTTCTAGCACATATTAAACTTTTAAGCCCCACGTCTCATAATTGTCACCATTGAGTTTCAACCCTTTGTTGAGCTCAGCAACAATATTTTTTGAAGCAGCAGTCATTCTTTAACAAAATAAAAAACGCAATGAGAATCATTAAAAAAATATACAACGCAAGGTTCGATGTTTAACATTCATACATATTATGACACCATGCACCAATTGATTAGGATAATAAACATATATATTAATTATGAAGTCGAGAGTTCACTATGTTCCCACTCATCATCCAATAATTAAAATATTATGAAGATTAACCTAGTCAATTACTTAGCTAAGTATCTTAATCATTTTTTAGGACAACATATTTATCCATTATTATTTTGTGATTCCATATGAATCATGAGCCATAGGTTGATTTTCTGGTGTATAAATATAGAATTGTATTTCTGTTTTTACACTATTCAATTGAGTATAATAAATTAATTTAATGACACAGATTTAGAAAAAATCTTGAATCAGTAATTAATTTTTTATCTAAAATTTTTAAATAAGTTTTTTTCATTTTTCATCATGAACGAAATAGATCTGAACGAAAAATATTTTTTAACAGATCTGGAATTTTTTTTTGCTAGAACAAATCTGAAAATGAAAAAAAAGAACTAATAGATCTGAACGATTTTTTTTTTAAAAGATCTAAAGAATTTTTTTTTTTTGCTAGAACAGATCTGAAAACAATTTTTTTTTGTTTTTCTTCATGAACGAAATAAATCTGAACGATTTCTTTTTTTAACATATCTGGAAAAAATACTCCCTCCGTCCCATTTTATGTGGCATACTTTCCTTTTTAGTCTGTCCCAAAAAGAATGTCACCTTTCTATAAGTAGAAAAAATTTAACTTTGAAATTTCCCTTTTACCCTTAATGAAATGATTTACAATCACACAAATATTCAAGGATTATTTTGGACCACAAGTTTCAAAAGTCTTTCTTTTTTTCTTAAACACCATGCCAAATCAAAGATTGTCACATAAAATGGGACGGAGGGAGTATATTTTTTTTCTAGAACAGATCTAAAAATTAAAAAATAAATTATCATTTTTGTCAAGAACGAAACAAATCTAAATGAAAAATTTCTTTAATAGATCTAAAAAAAACATCTTTTTTTACCAAGAACAAATATGTTTTTTTTTTCGTTTTTCATCAAGAACGAAACAGATCTGAATGAAAAATATTTTTTTAATAGATCCGTTACAAAAAAAATAAATTATATTTAAAAAGATCTAAAAATTAGAAAAATATTTAGTTTTTTTTCAGCCAAACAAATCTGATTTTTTTTGAAAAAAGAAGAAGTTTTTTTCGATCTGACAAATATAAAGAAGAAGAGAAGAGAAAATATGTTTTCTCGGATATTTTTTTTGTATTCTGCTCCAGATTAAAAAAAATGGAACTTGGTGCTCTTCTTTTAATGGCTGCCACACTAAAATAGAAGAAGAAATTAGTTTTTTTTTGTCTTTTTAAAGTTCTTTTAGAATAGGCTGGTCATGTGGGTCTCCTTTTTTTAAAAAAATTGATGAAACTATAAGTCACATGGGTTTTTTTCTTTTTTAAAAAAGGACAGATTTATTGCATGGGTTAAAGGCCCATTTAAAAATTATTGATTAATTTATTTTTGAGTTTATGGCCTGATTATAAATTATAGTTTCATTAAGTAAAATTTTATATTATAAAATTTAGTCATGAATTTAATTTTTAAAATATAAATTTAGTATTTATATTCAAAGAAGTCATTATTAATTTATTATCCCAATTGGTTAAACTTTATTATTTTGTTAAGCATGTTTGCATGAAATGTTAATGATGAATTAGTACCTCTTTCATCATCAGTCTCTCTATTAACTAAATCAAACATACATAAGTGTGTAAATAAAAAATATAATTTATTCAAGATATATATTTTTTATGGACATAAATAGTAATAAACTTACGAACATTATTAAGAGTAGAGATTAAAGAGGTGTGAGTAATGAAGTTCGTATGTTTAAGAGAATATAAACATCAAAAATGAAGAAAAAGGAAAGATTGAAAAAATAACAAAAATACATGTTACCATATATGTCTAACATTATACCAAAGATAAACTAACCTCTCTAAATTCCAAAATAGTTTGATGGAGTTCTAAGGATTCAAATTAAGGATAAGGACAAATTTGGGCTCTCGGCCAAACAAATTCCATCATTGGGGTGATCAACATAAATGATCCTCATAGGAGTTGGTCTTGCTATTTTGTCCCCCATAAGAAAAAACTTACAAAACTAGTTTTCCTTCCTTTTATGTATAGAACAACTACCTTTTTGCCCCTCTATACCTCAAATATTTTTAAACAACTCTCCATGCTCATTTTTCTCTCAACTTCTATTTTTATTTCTTTCTCTTTGTTATTTTTTTATTTTTTTCTTCTATGTTTTTTTTCTTTTTTCTCAACCTTTTTTTTTCTTTTCTCCTCTCAATTCAATTTTTCCTATTTTTTATTTTTTCTTTAATTCTATTTTTTCTTTTCTCTTTTTTTCTTTTATTTTTCTTTTCTTTTTTATTTTATCTTTTCTTTTCTTCATTTTTCCTTTTTTTCAATCTTTAATTTTTTTTCTTTAGTTTTTTTCCTTTTCTCCTCTCAACTTCTATTTTTTTATTTTCTTTGATTTTTAATTTTTTTTTCTCTTTTTTTGGTCATTTTTCTCAACCTTTATTTTTTTTTATTTTTTTAACGATAACTCTTGCTTTAGAGGTAAGATTTAGCCTAAGGACTTTCAAACAACAAATTATGCCCCATGAGCAAGACTTGACACTAGCACATTCTGTCTTGATTTATGAGATGCTCTATAATGCTTGCCTTAGAGGTAAGACTTAGCCCAAGAACCTCCCAAAAAAACAAGTTACACCCCATGGGCTAGTGTCGTAATTTATGAGATACTCTACAACTCTTGCCTTAGAGGCAAGACTTAGCTCAAGGATTTTCAAACAACAAGTTATGCCTCATGGGCAAGAGTTGACACTACCACATTGTGTCTTGATTTATGAGATATTCTATGACTCTTGCCTTAGATGCAAGACTTAGCCAAAGGACTGTCAAACAATAAGTTGCGCCTCGTGGCCAAGAGTTGACACTCCCACATTGTATCTTGATTTATGAGATTGATAACGCTCAAAGTACCACTCCAATTACGAAACGTAAGCGATCGTTGTCAAATATAGAACCCAAAAGAGGTTGGGGTCGATCCCACGGGGAATATGGTGCAGATTAGGTCGTTAGTGAAGTAGATGACTAATAGTCGATAGCTTCCGGTAAAAAGGGGGGTTTTGGTGTGATCAATATGTAACAAAGAAAATAATAAACGTATGAGTTTTAATCAATATGAGAGAGAACTAGGGAAATGATCACCATGGCATTGTAACAATGCCGATTTAAGCTTAACCGGGTTCTTTCTTATATGCATGTCACGATGTGATTGAATTAATGGTATCATCTAAACGTTTCTCAACCAAATAGACGAATTTACTTTTCAATTCTCTCGAACTTGAAAAGGTGTGCTTTTATATTTCAATCCTAAACATCAAGTAGATTAATCTAGTTACAACATTAATCATAAGACGAGAGTTGGTAGTCTTGAATCCTTGTCGTTAATCAAGTTTCCCGGTTTTAATCTCTTTACTCAAGAAAATTAAACCTAGGCATGTTCTAATGTTTGCAACCACTAGAAAACGTTAGATAATGAATGATTAACAACGTGACAACATATATATTGAACCCGACGCTACCCGGAATCTATAATGCTACTTTTGTCATGGCTCCCACAACCCTAGTTGTGGGAGTTTAGTTAATCATGCTAGAAGAAGAAGAGAAGAAAGTCATATTCATAATAGAGAGAAAAGATTCTTACAATATAATGAAAACAAGCTTCATTTATCCAAGAACAAGAAACCAAGATCCCAAGAACAATCAAGAACACGAATTCAAGAAGTAGAAAACGTGTTTCTTGCTCCCCAATTCGACTAAATCTCTCCTAAAACTATTGGGAGAACTATTGTAAAAAGCTTGACAAATAAAATAAACCTAACATAGGGTATTTATAGGAGTCTAGGAAACAAAGTCCCAAAAACGTTAGGATTCCGCGTAGCGGACTGCCTAGGTGTGACGGCCAGGCCGACGGACCGTCACTGGCTTGACGGACCGTCGCCGGGACCGTCACCACTAGGCAGTGGGAAGCCTCCACTTGACGGTCACTGGTGACGGACCATCACATGTGTGACGGACCGTCACTCAGGCCGTCACTCTTATCCAGAATGTCTTTTTGCTCGTATTTCCTTCCGTTTCCGTGTTTGTCTTCCTTTCCTGAAAACATACCATAAAACATCAAAAACGACGACGGTTGCTTGAAAACGTATGAATGTTCTTAGTTTAGAGACGTCGAAAGTGCCGTAGAATGGCGGCACATCAACACCCTCAACTTAAAACGTTCGCTTGTCCTCAAGCAACATGACACAAAAACAATAATACGACTCAACTAAGGAAACAAACTCGTGTCTCTAGCAACTCATGGTCATCCAGTCATTAATTCTTAAATCAAACCACCCTAGTAGCATACAAATGTATGAAACGTTAACTTGCCAGGTTCCAAACATGTCATTCCGATATGATAGAATATTATGCATACACACGCACAACTATCCTAACAGTCAATAGACAATACAGAAATCTTGGTGCCCTCACCACAAAGAAGTCCTATGCAAAAAATTTAGGACTAGGTAAGACGCTCACACTCACAAACGATTTCAAACAATGCACATGCGATGCCATAGGCCTGACCTTACTATTCTATTTTAGTTCTTTAGAAAGCCGCTCAGGATCACTACAGGACTTGTTTAGGCTTGGAATGAGGCTTCGGGTGCAGGTAGGATACGTTTGGGGAGTAGTGACTAAACCCTCCTTAGAATCACCGACCTACTATTTCCACATGACTTTACTTTGTCCATCCTTTATTCACCTCCTTCTTCCCTTCTTTCTAGCTACAGGTGCGGCCTCTTTATTTTGACACTTCTTTTTATTTCTTTTACGTTCTTTTTCATCTTTTTTTCTTTTTCGTTTCTTTATCTTTCTTTTTCTTAGACACACACCCGGAATTTTCATTCTATCCACAACCAAACTTATCCATCCTATTTTTCTTCTCATTTATCTCTATAGTAGCCACCCTCAACTTAGGCTGATTGCCTGAGTTGAGGTGCACGATGTCCAAGGCGGACCAGGGCCAAAACAGGGATTCAAAGTTAAACAGGAACGGTGACGGGTTATTGAAAGAACATGCTCTATTATGGCTCAAACAGGGATCAAAGGGATTATTTAAGTTTGGACAGTCTTATAGGTTAAGTGAACTACACACACAAAGGGCCTGTGATTCTTTCCTAAGCAACCACCTTCAAATTTAAACAAAATAGACCGGGCAAGTTCTAGATGCATGCACAGAGTAAGAATTTATAACAATAATCTCACACATACTTGGCACCAAGAAACCATACCACTACCAACTATCAAAACAACCGCTCGGCTTAAGCATACTCATTCTAATCATAATCACACAATGACATTCAAGGATCTAGACAGTCAATCGTTTCAACATAAGTACAAAACCAGAAAATTTTTAAAGAGGGCTCCTTTTAGTCAAAGAAAAACGCCATGATGACTTGCTATAGACACCAGAAAACAACTAACAAAATTTAAAATAACAACCTAAACATGCCGGTTCTACTAAATAGCACACCGGAGGGAAAAGAAACACGGCAACAAAAACCCTTGGTGGTGTATGACTCACAGGTATCCCAACACCCTCAACTTAGACTCATGCATTGTCCCCAATGCATACATACGAAAACTAAAAACCGTGAGAATTAGGAATACCTGTGAAGTCCATCGGACTCAGATTCTGACATGATGTTGGAGACCGCCAGGGTCTCCAAAGCAGGAGAAATCGATGGAATAGGTGCACGCCACACCATTCTGTTGCGTTCCAGCTTCTTCTTTTATTGGCTCCGCAGCTAGTCGCGACAACTTCTTCGCTCTTTCTTTGCAGATTCTCTTGTGGTGTTTTCGTTTCCTTGATCTATTTTCACCGCCTTCCTCTACATGTTTCCCTTCTCGCAGCATCCTTCTCACAACAGCTGGAGTCTCGACCAAACCCTTCTCCTCAAGATGCACATCCGCAGGAGCTTCTTCAATAACATTGACGACCACGACCACCCTCATATCACTTGGTTGTTTCATCAATTTGGACACATCGAACTTGACAACTTTATTGTTTAGCCTGAAGGTCAGTTTGTTTCTTTCCATGTCAACCAATACTCTTGCCGTGGCTAGAAATGGTCATCCCAAGATTATGGGAACTTCAAAATCTACTTCGCAATCCAAGATCACAAAGTCAGCTGGGAAGATAAGCTTGCCGATCTTTACTAGCACATCAGACAATATTCCCATGGGTCGCTTTACCGAATGGTCAGCCATCAACACTCTCATGGACGTTGGTTTGGGAGCTCCCAAACCCAATTGTTTATAGACTGCTAGCGGCATCAGGTTGATGCTAGCACCAAGATCACACAAGGCTCTTCCGAAGCTGAGTTTCCCAATAGTACAGGGAACAGTAAATGCACCTGGATCTTCCTTTTTGTCTACTAACGATCTTGAGGAAATAGCGCTGCAGTGGTGAAGGTTATTTTCTGGTTCAAAGCTTACTGACCTCTTCTTGGTGATCAATTCCTTCATGAACTTGGCATATCCGGGCATTTGTTCAAGCGCTTCCACCAGTGGGATGTTTATTGATACCTGCTTGAGCATGGTCATGAAATTTAGGAATTTGCCATCGTCCGCTTTCTTCTTCAAACATTGCGGGAAAGGAGGTGGTGGTTGAGGCATCATAGTTGGAAGCTTTTCAGCTTCCTTGCTTTTCTTCGCGGGCTTTTGAGTAGCCTCTTCAACCTCCTTGTCGTTGGCGTCATCACCCTCAACTTGAGTCTGAATTATCGGATGTGATTCCGGTAATATTTTGCCGCTTCTTGTAGAGATCGCCATACAGCTCGCATCGTTCCTCGAGTTTTGAATCGTGTCACTCGGCAAGGTACCTGTCTTCCTTTGGTTTAGAGATTCCGAGATTAAGCCCACTTGCTGCTCCAATTGCTTAATCGAGGTGGAATGCGCCTCCACTATTTGACTCATGGCTGATAACTCAGTCCTTATCTCCTTCACCCCAGAGTCAGTCGATTCTACCTTCAGCAGCATCTTCGCCATCATGTTCTCTAGCTTGGAAGTCCCTGCCTCGTTGCTAGCTTTATCCCGATTACCAGGTGGTACATAAAAGCCACCTCTATCGGTGTTATTCCTCCAGTTTCCCTGCTCGCGATCTCTGTAGCCAGCTTTTTCGTAGTAGTTGTCTTTCTGATAGGTCCGACCTTGGTTTTCTTGGCCATTGGCCTAGAAACCCCCCAAGTAATTCGCCTCCTCATCAGTTTCCAACTCGGTTGCTCTACCTTGGGAACCCACAGCTTTTACCTTCTTCATACCTCCTGAAAACAAGTGCTTTGTCAGTAGGTCCAACTGCGTTTTCAGATGCGCCATGTCTTGGTCGCGCTCCTCCTCTTTTCTGCGCTGCTCAGCTGACATACCAACTGCATTAGTGCTAGCTGTTACCTCTGTATCCCGTGTATGCCAGGCCCTGTTGGTTTAGGTGAGCCTGTCCAAAGTGTTGTCCAACGTCGGCTTGGTAGCCGAATTCAGTGCCCTGTAGAATGTCTGCATCAAAAAGTTGTCGGTCAACTGATGGTTCGGGCATTGTGTCAGCTTCTTCTTGAACCGCAACCAAGTCTCATGTAACGCTTCGTGAGGTTGCTGTCTGAAATTGCTAATTTCATCCCTCAACTGTATCATCCTAGAGGGAGGAAAGAACCTTTATAGGAAAGCTCCTTTCAACTCTCCCCAAGTTGTGATAGAGTCGGGGGTCAGCTCTGTCAACCACAATGCTGCCTCATCAGACAGAGACAACGGAAACAACCTGAGCCTGATTGCTATCTGACTCACTCCAGGAAACTCGAACGACTTGCAGATACCCACGAAATTCATCAGGTGCTGGTTTGGATCATCACCAGCGGCACCACGGAACACTCTTCTCAAGTTCAACAGCTGGATCATTGTGCTAGTGATGTTGAACTTGGCTCCGGGTGCTAGCGGTGGAAGAGCAATGGCGCCCGTAGCGCCAACTCCATCCAAGTCGATATCCTCATCATTCAGCATAACATCGTCCTGCAGACCTCCAGCATTCAGATTTTGTTGGGCCTACAGTTCTGCAGCGAGCCTTGCTGCCTCTTGTTGTGCGGCCATATTCCGCCTTAATGTTCTAGCAAGCTCGGGGTCATAAGGTAATGTTGATTCACCCGAGCGCCGAGTACTTGGCATGCACAACTCTGTACCCTATCAAAAACAAAAACAACAAATAAACGTAAAAGTAGGAAAGTATGACTAAGAGTCAAATAAACACACCGGACTTAATAAACAACCGTATTCCCCGGCAACGACGCCAAAATTTGATAACGCTCAAAGTACCACTCCAATTACGAAGCGTAAGCGATCGTTGTCAAATATAGAACCCAACAGAGGTTGGGGTCAATCCCACAGGGAATATGGTGCAGATTAGGTCGTTAGTGAAGTAGATGACTAATAGTCGATAGCTTCCGGTAAAAAAGGGGTTTTGGTGTGATCAATATGTAATAAAGCAAATAATAAATGTATGAGTTTTAATCAATATAAGAGAGAACTAGGGAAGTGATCACCATGGCATTGTAACAATGTCGATTTAAGCTTAACCGGGTTCTTTCTTATATGCATGTCACGATGTGATTGAATTAATGGTATCATCTAAACGTTTCTCAACCAAATAGACGAATTTACTTTTCAATTCTCTCAAACTTGAAAAGGTGTGCTTTTATATTTCAATCCTAAATATCAAGTAGATTAATCTAGTTACAGCATTAATCATAAGACGAGAGTTGGTAGTCTCGAATCCTCGTCGTTAATCAAGTTTCTCGGTTTTAATCTCTTTACTCAAGCAAATTAAACCTAGGCATGTTCTAATGTTTGCAACCACTAGAAAACGTTAGATAATGAATGATTAACAACGTGACAACATATATATTGAACCCGACGCTACCCGGAATCTATAATGCTACTTTTGCCATGTCTCCCACAACCCTAGTTGTGGGAGTTTAGTTAATCATGCTAGAAGAAGAAGAGAAGAAAGTCATATTCATAATAGAGAGAAAATATTCTTACAATATAATGAAAACAAGCTTCAATTATCCAAGAACAAGAAACCAAGATCCCAAGAACAATCAAGAACACGAATTCAAGAAGTAGAAAACGTGTTTCTTGCTCTCCAATTCGACTAAATCTCTCCTAAAACTATTGGGAGAACTATTGTAAAAAGCTTGACAAATAAAATAAACCTAACATAGGGTATTTATAGGAGTCTAGGAAACAAAGTCCCAAAAACGTTAGGATTCCGCATAGCGGACTGCCTAGGTGTGACGGCCAGGCCGACGGACCGTCACTGGCTTGACGGACCATCGCTGGGACCATCACCACTAGGCAGTGGGCAGCCTCCACTTGACGGTCACTGTGACGGATCATCACATGTGTGACGGACCGTCACTCAGGCCGTCACTCTTATCCAGAATGTCTTTTTGCTCGTATTTCCTTCAGTTTCCGTGTTTGTCTCTCTTTCCTGAAAACATACCATAAAACATCAAAAACGACGACGGTTGCTTGAAAACGTACGATTGTTCTTAGTTTAGAGACGCCGAAAGTGCCGTAGAATGGCGGCACATCAGAGATGCTCTATAACGCTTGCCTGAGAGGCAAGACTTAGCCCAAGGACTTTCAAATAAAATGTTATGCCTCATGAGCAAGAGTTGACACTACCACATTGTGTATTGATTTATGAGATATTCTATAACTCTTGCCTTAGAGGCAAGACATAGCCAAATGACTTTCAAATAATAAGTTACGCCCCATGGCCAAGAGTTGATACTACCACATTGTGTCTTGATTTATGAGATGCTCTACAACGCTTGCCTGAGAGGCAAGACTTAGCCCAAAGACTTTCAAATAACAAGTTATGCCTCATGGGCAAGAGTTGACACTACCACATTGTGTCTTGATTTATGAGATATTTTATAACTCTTGCCTTAGAGGCAATACTTAGCCAAAGGACTTTCAAACAACAAGTTACGTCACATGGGCAAGAGTTGACATTACCACATTGTGTCTTGATTTATGAGATGTTCGATAACTCTTGCCTTAGAGGCAAGACTTAGCCTAGGGACTTTCAAACAAAAAGTTATGCCTCATGGGCAAGAGTTGACACTACCACATTGTGTCTTGATTTATGAGATGCTCTATAACGCTTGCCTGAGAGGCAACACTTAGCCCAAGGATGTCCAAATAACAAGTTACGCCTCATGGGCAAGAGTTGACACTATCACATTGTGTCTTGATTTATGAGACATGTTCTATAACTCTTGCCTTAGAGGCAAGACTTAGCTCAAAAAATTTTAAACAACAAGTTATGCCCCACGATCAAGACTTGACACTACCTCAGTGTGTCTTGATTTATGAGATGTTCTATAACTCTTGCTTTAGAGACAAGATTTGTTCCAAAGGACTTTCAAACAACAAAGCACGCCCTTAAATTTACTTCGATGTCAAAGAAAGAAGATCCTCTTTGTGGATTATCCAACTTTCTGTTCATTAGCAAAAAATAATAGAAGTTAAGAAAAAAGAAAAAAGAGAAAAAGAAAAAAAAAGATATGGAAAAAAGAAAAGAAGAAGAAAATAATAAAGGTTGAAAAAAAAGAGAAAACAAACAAAAACAAAAAGAATTAAAAATAAGAAAAAAAATAAAGGTTGAAAAAAAAGAAAAGAGAAAAAAAAAGAAAAAAAGTTTGAGAAAAAAAAAATTAAAAAATTAAAAAATTAAAAATGAAATAAATAAAAAATTGAGAGACAAATGAACATGGAAAGTTGTGGTGTAGAGGGGCAAAAATGTATTCGTGTTATACATAAAAAAAAAAGGAAGGCTAGTCTTTAAAGATTTTTCTTATGGGGGACAAAAAATAAAGACCACTCATTTTGGAGAATACTCCATGTAAATTTCTGCAAAAATTGCCCAAGAATTGCAATTCCGCATTCTAGCCATTTTCGCTGCTATTTTCTTAGCTGCCAACTCGTTGATTTCTCTTTTTATTTCCTTTTTTTTGCACTTATCTTTCTCTTTTTTTGCTGATCATTTTTTAAAATATTTCTTTTAACAATCAAATATAATTTTATATTATTTCTTATTTTTCTCTCAATAATTCATAGTTAGAATAGAAAAAAATTAATACACTGTAATTTTGCACGCCAATCTTTTTTTTGTATATAATAATAAAACTTGTAATTTACATATCTGATACATATTGACACAATACAATACACATCTGATGCATATATATAATGTAATCGTGATAAATATAATTTTATACAAATAATGATACAAAATCTATGCACATCCTATGCATATACATATTTTTATATGACAATGATAGAGTTTCTACACACATTCTATACAAGTATATATTTTATACAACAATTATATAGTTTCAATATACATCATATACAATATCTATAACAATCTTATACATATACATATTCTATACAATAATTATACAGTTTTGATGCACATCCTATACAGTTTGATACGATATCGCCTAGCAAAATTCATGCTAGACCTGTACTTCAAGGTCTAGACAAGAGGATCCAAGCCACACTCACCCTTGGAGCACAAAAGGGATCTTGGAAGAGCCTAATTACACTACAAGTGAACCAATTTCATAGTTGGATGATCGCGTGGGAAAAAGGCTGAACAGAGATTATGTCTTGAGGTGCGACCAGGGTGCGTTGGGCACTTTCCCTGGTGCATTTCACACAAGGACTTCACACACCATGTGCGTTGGGCACAATGCATTGTGCCACCAACACACCAATTTTGCACCAAGACCCATTATGGGCCCATTTTGTTGTCTTCCAAAGGTCACTTTTGGGCCTTGATGTAATAACTATAAATAGGGGTTCCCTTCCGTTTAGCTCCTTAGTTGTTGTTGAATTGATATGGAATTATCTCTTTGAGATTTTAGCTTGTTATCTTGGGTGAATTCCCAATTAGTTAATGTAGTATAGAAATCTATTGGGTGGATTCATAATAGTACTATTGGGTGGATTCCAATAGTACTATTGGATGGATTCCTAATTGTGTAGGTGAGTGATTGAGGGTGGATTTCCTTGGTTGCTTGATAACTTCTTTTACTTGAATTTTACATGAGAATACTCATTGTTGATTCAAGTTGGTTTATCCTTGGATTATTGTAATCAATTGGAAGGTGAGGGTATAAAGTCCCTTGTTGCCCATAATTGTAATTTCTTAGTGTTAATCCGCATATATTTTGTTTATTTCAATTCCGCATTTGATTTCAATTAGTCTCCCTAATCGAGATATTATCATTTGGTATCAGAGCTTAGGCTAAAGGATTTTTTCCATAATTCTTAATCCTAGGTTCATAAATCTGAAAATTTCAAAAAAACAAATTGGTTGAAAAATGTTTTTGAAAAAATTTCTAAAAAAATATTTTGATTTTGTGTTTTGATTGAGTTTCTAATACTAGAATTGTGTTCTCTAGTATTGATTGAGTCTAGATTTGAAATTTCAGCTTGCTTGGAGAAGATTTGAAGTTTTCACCATTCTTGGGTGAAGAAAAGCTTGAAGGTCTAACAAGTGGATTTAAGATCTGGATAAAATTTGAGACTCAAACGTATTGGAGCTTGTTCTCCCTATCATAAGGAGTTCAAATATCAAATTTGAAGAAAATCTGGGTTCGATTGGATTTTAATTGGTGTTAAGACATATTGGGCTTTTCTCTCCTAGCCAAGGGGAGTACAAATATCAAATTTGAAGAAAATCTGAATTAAATATCTTAAGGTTCATATTTTGAATTATTCTTCATGTTCTTGGTATTTATGGTGTCTTGGAGAAGAAAAAGTGGAATTAAAGGTGTTTGATCCAAAGAAGAAAGAAAAGAAAAGAGTACTTGTGTTAGTACAAAAGGAATTTACCAAAAAGGGCAAGTACTAGGAGAAAAGATACAAGAAAAATCAGAAAAAGTGTAAAAATTGGAAGCTTCGGGTGTTCTATTTTGGTGCTGTTTAAAGTGACGTGCTGTCACGCCCCGAGGTTACCCCCTAGACGTAACATGGGACTCGGAACCACAAGGATCCCAAGTTAACCCTTGGTCATAGCATTCTCAAGCATTGATACGCCCAAATTACAACTCCAATTATGAAGCGTAAGCGGTCGTCGTCAAATATAGAACCCAACAGAGGTTGGGGTCGATCCCACAGGGAATAAGGTGCAAATTAAGTCGTTAGTGAATTAGATGACTAGTAATCAATAGTTTCCGGTAAAGAGGGGGGTTTGTGTGAACAATATTTGATCAAAACAAATAATAATGTACGATGAATAATCAATATGAGAGTGAACTAGGGAAGTGTTCACCATGGCGCCGTAACAATGTTGACTCAAAGCTTAACCGGGTTCTTTCTATATGTATGTCACGACGTGATTGAATTAATGGTATCATCTAAACGTTTCTCAACCAAATAGATGAGTTTCCTTTTCAATTCTCTCGAATTTGAAAAGGTGAGCTTTTAGATTTCAATCCTAAACATCAAGTAGATTAATCTAGTTACAACATTAATCATAAGACGAGAAGTGGTGGTCTAGAATCCTCCTAGTTAATCAAATTTCCTGATTTTAATCTCTTTACTCAAGCAAATTAAACCTAGGCATGTTCTAATGTTTGCAACCACTAGAAAACGTTAATAATGAATGATTAACAACGTGACAACATAAATATTGAACCCGACGCTACCCGGAATCTATATTGCTACTTTTGCCATGGCTCCCACAACCCTAGTTGTGGGAAGTTAGTTACTCATGCTATTAGGAGAAGAGAAGAAAATCATATTCATAATAAATAGGAAATATTCTTACAATATAATGAACACAAGCTTCAATTATCCAAGAACAAGAAACCAAGATCCCAAGAACAATGGAAGAACAAGATTCAAGAAGAAGAAACGTGTTTTGCATGTTTCCTTCTCAAATTCTCGCTCAAAAATCTCCTAAAACTATTGGGTAATCGATGAATAAAATAAACCTAACATAGGGTATTAATAGTAGCCCAGGAAATAAAGTCCAAAAATAAAACGTTTGGATTCCTCGTCGCGTTGACGGCCCACCCTGACGGACCGTCACAGGCGTGACTGGCCGTCACGGTGGCTGCCACCACTAGGCAGTGGTACTGCCTAGCTTGACAGCCAGGCTGACGGACCGTCACCTTGGTGACGGGCTGTCACGGTGGTCGTCACCACTAGGCAGTGGTGCTGCCTCACTTGACGGTCGTCTTGACGGTCCGTCACCTTGGTGACTGGCCGTCACGGTGGCCGTCACTCTTATCCAGAGGGTCGTTTTGCTCGTATTTCCTTCCGTTTCTATGTTTGTCTCTCTTTCCTGCAAACATAACATAAAACATCAAAAACGACGACGGTTGCTTGAGAACTTACGGTTATTCTTAGTTTAAAGGAGTCAAATGTGCCGTAGAATGGCGGCACATCAACACCCTCAACTTAGACGTTCGCTTGTCCTCAAGCAACATCACATAAAAGAAAAACAATAAGACGACTCAACTAAGAAAACAAACTCGTGTCTCTAGCAACTCATGGGCATTCAACGCTTTTCAATTTTAAATCAAGCTCCCTAGTAGCACACAAATGTATGAAACGTTAACTTGCAAGGATCCAAACATGTCATTCCAATATGACAGACTATTATGCATACACACGTGCAGCTATCCTAACAGTCAATAGACAATACAAAAATCTTGGTGCCCTCACCGCAAAGAAGTCCCACACACAAGATTTGGGACTAGGTAAGGCGCTCACACTCATAAACGATTTCAAACAATGCACATGCGATGCCATAAGCTTGCCCTTACTATTCTATTTCAGTTTTTCAGAAAGCCGCTCAGGATCACTACAGGACTTGTTTTGGCTTGTAATGAGGCTTCAGGTGCAGGTAGGATACGTTTGGGGAATAGTGACTAACCCTCCTTGGAATCACCGACCTACTATTTCCACATAACTTTACTTTGTCCATCCTTATTCACCTCTTTATTCCCTTTTTTCTAGCTACAGGTGCGGCCTCTTTATTTTGACACTTCTTTTTATTTCTTTTTCGTTCTTTTTCATCTTTTTTTTTTCGTTTCTTTATCTTTCTTTTCTTAGACACACACCCGGAATTTTCATTCTATCCACAACCAATCTTATCCATCCTATTTTTCTTATCATTTACCTCTATAGTAGCCACCCTCAACTTAGGCTGATTGCCTGAGTTGAGGTGCACGATGTCCAAGGAAGGACGAGGGCCAAAACAGGGATTCAAAGTTCAACAGGAACGGTGACAGGTTATTGAAAGAATAGGGTCAATTATGGCTCAACAGGGTTCAAAAGGGATTATTTGCATTTGGACGGTCTTATAGGCTAAGTGGACTGCACACAAAAAGGGCATGTGATCCTTTCCTAAGCAACCAACTTCAAACTTAACAAAATAGACCGGGCAAGTTCTAGATGCATGTACAGAGTAAGAATTTATAACAATAAGCTCACACACACTTGGCACCAAGAAACCACACCACTACCAACTATTGAAACAACAGCTCGGCTTAAGCATACTTATTCCAATCATAACCACACAATAACATTCAAGGATCCAGACAGTCAATCGTTTCAAACATAATGGGGCACATTTTTCAACAAAAAAATGCCATGCTTGCTATAGACGCTAGAAAATAACTAAAATTTAAACGACAACCTAAACATGCCGGTTCTACTAGATAGCACACCAGAGGTAAAAGAAACACGGCAACAAAAACCCTCGGTGGTGAAAAACTCACAGGTATCCCAACACCCTCAACTTAGACTCATGCATTGTCCCCAATGCATACATGTGAAAGCTAAAATTGTGAGAGAAAGGAATACCTGTGAAGCCCATAGGACTCAGAGTCTGGCTTGATGTTGGAGACCACCAGGGTCTCCAAAGCAGGCAAAATCGATGGAATAGGTGCCAGCTACCCAATCACGTTGAGCTAAAACATTCTCTTTTATCGGCTCCGCAGCTAGTCGCGACAACTTCTTTACTCTTTCTTTGCTGGTTTTCTTGCGGTGTTTTCTTTTTTTTGATTTGTTCTCACCGCCTTCCTCTGTAGGTTTCTCTTCTCGCAGCATCATTCTCATAACAGCTCGAGTCTCGACACAACCCTTTTCCGTAGGGGCTTCATCAATAACATTTATAACCGAGACCACTCTCATGTCTCTTGGTGGCTTCATCAATTTACTTGCATCAAACTTGACCAATTCATTGTTTAATCTGAATGTCAGTTCGTTTCTTTCCATGTCGACCAACACTCTTGCAGTGGCTAACAATGGTCGTCCCAAGATTATGAGAACTTCAAAGTCCACTTCGCAATCTAAGATCACAAAGTCGGCCGGGAATATAAACTTACCAACCTTGACCAGCACATCAGACAATATTCTCACTGGTCGCTGTACTGAACGTTTAGCCATTAGCACCCTCATGGTAGTTGGTTTGAGCGCTCCCAAACCCAATTGTTTGTATACTGCTAGCGGCATCAAGTTGATGCTAGCACCAAGATCACATAAGGCTTTTTCAAAGTTGAATTTCCCAATAGTACAGGGAACAATAAAAGCACCTGGATCTTCCTTCTTTTCCACTAACGATCTTGAAGAAATAGCACTGCAGTGGTGGAGGTTATCTTCTGGTTCAAAGCTCACTGACCTCTTCTTGGTAATCAACTCCTTCATGTACTTGGCATATCCGGGCATTTGTTCAAGAGCGTCCACCAGAGGGATGTTTACTAATATCTGCTTTAGCATGGTCATGAAGTTCAGGAACTTGCTATCGTCCACTTTCTTCTTCAAGCGTTGTGGGAAAGGAGGTGGTGGCCGAGGCATCATAGTTGGAAGCTTTTCAACTTCCTTTCTTTTATCCGTGCGCCTTTGAGTAGCATCCTCTACCACCTTGTCATCCGCAACATCATCTTTCTGAGTCTGAATTATCGGATGTGATTCCGATAATGTTTTACCGCTTCTCATAGTGATCGCCATACAACTTCCGTCCTTCCTCGGGTTTGGAATGGTGTCACTCGGAAAGGTACCTGTCTTCCTTTGATTTAGAGATGCCGAGATTTGACCCACTTCCTGTTCCAATTGCTTGATCGAGGTGGAATGTGAATCCACTACCTGACTCATTGTTGATAATTCCGTCCTCATCTCCTTTACCGCGAAGTCGGTAGATTCAACCTTCAGCAGCATCTTAGCCATCATGTTCTCTAGTTTGGACATCCCTGTCTCGGTGTTAGCTCTTTCCCGGTTACCAGGTGGTACATACAACCCACCTCCATCAGTTTTATTCTTCCAGTTCCCCTGCTCGCGGTCTCTGTAGCCAGCTTTTTCATAGTAGTTGTCTCTCTGATAGTTCCGACCTTGGTTTCCCTGACCATTGGCCTGGAAACCACCCAAATAATTTACTCCTCATCAGGTTCAAACTCTGCTGCTCTACCTTGGGAACCCACAGCTTTCACTTTCTCAATACCTCCTGACAACAAATGCTTTGTCAGTAGGTCCATTTGCGTCTTCAGATGGGCCATATCTTGGTCCCGCTCTTCCTCCTTCCTGCGCTGCTCTGCTGACATACCAACTGCATAAGTGCTAGTTGCTACCTCTGTATCACGTGTATGCCAGGCCCTGTTGGTTTTGGTGAGCCTGTCCAAAATAGTTGTGGCATCGGCAAAAGTGAGACCCATAAACGCTCCACCTGCTGCATTATCCAGTGTCGTCTTGGTAGCCGAATTTAGTGCCCTGTAAAACGTCTGCATCAGGAAATTGTCGGTCAACTGATCGTTAGGGAATTGTGTCAGCTTCTTCTTGAACCACAACCACATCTCATGTAACGCCTCATGAGGTTGTTGTCTGAAATTGCTAATTTCATCCCTCAGCTGTATCATCCTAGAGGGAGGAAAGAACCTTTCTAGGAAAGCTCCTTTCAACTCTCCCCAGGTTGTGATAGAGTCGGGGGTTAGTTCTGTCAACCATAACGCTGCCTCATCATACAGAGACAACGGAAACAACCTGAGCCTGATCGCTGTCTGACTTACTCCAGGCAATTCGAACGACTTGCAGATACCCTCAAAATTCATCAGGTGTCGGTTTGGATCGTCACCAGCAACACCACGGAACACTCCTCTCAGATTCAACAGCTGAATCATTGTGCTAGTAATATTGAACTTGGCCCCGGGTGCTAGCAGAGGAAACGCAATAGCGCCCGTGGCACCAACTCCATCTAAGTCGACCTCCCCATCATTCAACTTAATGTCGACCTCAAGACCACCAGCATTCAAACGTTGTTGGGCTTGCTGAGCTGCAGCGAGTCTCGCTGCCTCTTGTTGTTGTTCATTGATATTTCTCCTTATCGTTCTTGCAAGCTCGGGATCGTAGGGTAATATTGGTTCACCCGAGCGTCGGGTACTTGGCATGCATAACTATGTACCCTGTAACAACAAAAACAACAAATAAAAGTAAAAGCAGGAAATATGAGTAAGAGTCAAATAAACACACCGGACTTAATAAACACCGTATTCCCCGGCAACGGCGCCAAAATTTGATACGCCCAAATTACAACTCCAATTACAAAGCGTAAGCGGTCATCGTCAAATATAGAACCCAACAGAGGTTGGGGTCGATCCCACGGGGAATAAGGTGCAAATTAAGTCGTTAGTGAATTAGATGACTAGTAATCAATAGTTTCCGGTAAAGAGGGGGGTTTGTGTGAACAATATTTGATCAAAACAAATAATAATGTACGATGAATAATCAATATGAGAGTGAACTAGGGAAGTGTTCACCATGGCGTCGTAACAATGTCGACTCAAAGCTTAACCGGGTTCTTTCTATATGTATGTCACGACGTGATTGAATTAATGGTATCATCTAAACGTTTCTCAACCAAATAGACGAATTTCCTTTTCAATTCTCTCGAACTTGAAAAGGTGAGAAGTAGATTAATCTAGTTACAGCATTAATCATAAGACGAGAAGTGGTGGTCTCGAATCCTCGTAGTTAATCAAATTTCCCGGTTTTAATCTCTTTACTCAAGCAAATTAAACCTAGGCATGTCCTAATGTTTGCAACCACTAGAAAACGTTAATAATGAATGATTAACAACGTGACAACATAAATATTGAACCCGACGCTACCCGGAATCTATATTGCTACTTTTGCCATGGCTCCCACAACCCTAGTTGTGGGAAGTTAGTTACTCATGCTATTAGGAGAAGAGAAGAAAATCATATTCATAATAAATAGGAAAGATTCTTACAATATAATTAACACAAGCTTCAATTATCCAAGAACAAGAAACCAAGTCCCAAGAACAATGGAAGAACAAGATTCAAGAAGAAGAAACGTGTTTTGCGTGTTTCCTTCTCAAATTCTCGCTCAAAAATCTCCTAAAACTATTGGGTAATCGATGAATAAAATAAACCTAACATAGGGTATTTATAGTAGCCCAGGAAATAAAGTCCAAAAATAAAACGTTCGGATTCCGCGTCGCGTTGACGGCCCACCCTGACGGACCGTCACAGGCGTGACTGGCCGTCACGGTGGCCGTCACCACTAGGCAGTGGTGCTGCCTCACTTGACGGTCGTCTTGACGGTCCGTCACCTTGGTGACTGGCCGTCACGGTGGCCGTCACTCTTATCCAGAGGGTCTTTTTGCTCGTATTTACTTCCGTTTCTATGTTTGTCTCTCTTTCCTGCAAACATAACATAAAACATCAAAAACGACGATGGTTGCTTGAGAACTTATGGTTATTCTTAGTTTAAAGGAGTCAAATGTGCCGTAGAATGGCGGCACATCAAGAATACATAAGGAAAACATAGCGGAAGCATCATAAGGAAATCCAACAATAGGAAACATAATCGTAGATAGATAATCAATAGAAGGAAATACAACTCAAAGATCATCCAACAACATCTATGTCTGAAATGCCTCTAGGACTAGCATAAAGAGTTGATGGGACAATACCCTAACTAACTCGACAATCTGAAAGGAAAGAAACATAAACTAGAGTAAAGTCTAGCCCTCGAACTATGAGGACTCACCCAAGCTAATTGAGAGTGGCCGGGAACTCTAGCCACGTATCTGTGAAGGAACACTTGAATTTGCATCGTCAAGGATGTAGCACAATATGCATTAGTACTATGGAATATACTAAGTATATGAGCAATGCATAAGGTATGGTAAAACATGCTTTAAAACATGCTTAAACATAATCCATGCATACTAGAGTATCAAGAGAAGAAATCGTAATGAAAAGCTAAGTCATGAGGCCAAAGCCAACTTCCAAATAGTAGTTCATAAGAGAGTTCATAAGCTTATAAAAACATGAAAAACATACATACGGGAGTTTCTTATAACCGACATGAGACCATATGAGCTACATGGAATCTAACTATATAACCCTAGTTAGCAAAGCTGACTTTGAACCTTGCCGAGGAACAAGTCACCATACCCAACTGTATAACCCTAGTTGGCAAAGCTGTCCTATGCCCTGCTATGGCAAGGACACCATAAATAAAGATGTGGATCCACTCTCATAAGCCTTTAAGGCACATATCATATCATATCATAACCTACGCTGGCAACGTAGTTTCTGAACTAAGGGTACTCTTACCCCGTCCACTCGGTGCTAAGTACTACTCCTAAAACATGCACATATAAGAATTGAGGATTTTGGGCACAAGGATGAAAGGAACCCACTGTTGGAAATCCACATACCTTGGTTGAAGATAACCCACTTGAATTGGAAAGACTTAGGAGACTTGAACTTGGAGCTTGAGACCTTGAGCTTGGGGGATTTCCTTTCCCTTTTGGGAGGTGAATGGAGGATTTAGAAGAGACTTGGGATGATAAGGGTGAAAACCCTTCTTGAAATAACCAAAATGACCTCACTTAGGAGTTAAAATGGTAGGTAATAACTAAAATACCCCTAGGACTTAATTTAGAAAAACTGCTAAAAAGGGTCAGCTTCAGGTTCCACGGGTGGAGTCTACGATTCGTAGACTTGACCATAACTCGTGGTTCCTTAGCGTGGAAACTGTTCAAGGTTTCAATCCGCAGAAGGTTTTTTACGACTCAACAGGATGACTCGTGGAAGCTTCCACGAGTCGTAGAACTGGGTCATGGAAGTCAGGGGATTTGACCACTCTCTGTCTGAGTTCAACGGTTTGGTATGAGTCGTGAAACTGACTCATGGTTCTCAGAACTGAGGATGGTCTGCAATACTAGAATCATGAGTCACTTCCACGACTCGTGGAACCACCCACGGCTCATGGACTTGACCTGTGATTTCTGAAAGTTCAGAAATTTCTGCAAGTCTAGAGTTTAAAAGCTGGATTGATTTACGGGGTGTTACAATATCTCCCCCTTGGGATCATTCGTCCTCGAATACATACTAAACAAGGGAAAACTGAGGGGAAAATAGCCCAACCAAACATCAAAGCATAAAAATAAAGGGAACATCATGAAAACTGAACTTCTCAACTTGAAAACATGATAAACGAACTTCATAAAACATGGATGCATGCTAGGATCATAAGCGAGATCGATGAAATAGAATCGGAGGGACATACTATGGAGAAAACTATTATCTCAAGATGGAACTGAGTCGGAAGGAAAGAGATGAGGATAATTGGCCTTCATGGCCTCCTGCGCTTCCCAAGTGGCACCTTCTACAAGTTGATTCCTCCAAAGTACTTTCACCGAAGCAACTTCTTTGTTTCTCAACTTTCGAATCTGGCGATCAAGGATCTCTACAGGAACCTCCTCATAAGTGAGACTATTCTTCACACCCACCTCTTCCAAAGAAACAATCAAGGTCGGATCACCAACACACTTCTTTAACAAGGACACATGGAAAACTGGATAAACCGCTTCCAACTCCGTTGGCAACTCCAATTCATACGCAACGCTACCAACTCTGCTCAAAATATGATACGGACCTACAAAATAGGGACTAAGTTTTCCTTTTTTGCCAAACCTCATCACACCCTTCATGGGTGACACCTTAAGGAAAACCCAATCATCAACTTCAAATTCCAACTCCCTTCTCCTCACATCCGCATAAGATTTATGTCGATTTTGAGCGGTTTTCAACCTTTCCCTAATAAGATGAACCTTCTCCATAGACTCATGAACCAAATCTGGGCCAATCAAGGCTGCCTCACAAACCTCGAACCAACCAATAGGAGATCTACACCTCCGACCATAAAGGGCCTCATAAGGAGCCATCTGAATGCTAGAGTGAAAGTTGTTGTTGTAGGCAAACTCGATAAGAGGTAAGTGATCATCCCAATTACCTTTGAAATCATCACACACGCTCTCAACATATCCTCTAGATTTTGAATGGTACGCTCTGCCTGGCCATCTGTCTGAGGGTGAAAATATGTCCTAAGCTTCACCTGAGTGCCAAGACCTCTCTGAAACGACCTCCAAAATGGAGGACCTCTCTCTGAAATGATGGACAACTGGACACCATGAAATTGAAATATCTCTCGGATGTAGAGTATGGCATAGTCATCCGCTAAATCCATAGTCTTAACGGCCAAGAAATGGGATGACTTGGTCATCTTGTCAATAATCACCCAAATCAAATCATGTTGCCTTCGAGTACGAGGCAAACCTGTAATGAAGTCCATATTGATCGCCTCGCACTTCCAAGTAGGAAGATCAATATCCTGAATCATGCCACCCGGTCGCTGGTGCTCTACCTTTACATGTTGAAAGTTGGGAGACTTAGCCACAAACCCGTCTATGTCCTTTTTCATACTGTTCCACCAATAGACTTCCCGTAGATCATGGTACATCTTGGTGGCACCCGGATGAATGGAATATCTAGAACTGTGAGCCTCGGTCAAAATCTGATATCTCAAATCATCCACATTTGGCACACATAGACGACCCTGATAATAAAGCACTCCATCTCCCCCTTGGGAGAAGACCTCAACCCGCTGCTGATGAACTGCACCCTTAAGCTGAAGCAAAATCGAATCACTATCTTGTTTTGCCTTCACTTCAGCTGCCAAGGAAGATTCAGAACCATTCTGAACAATAGCACCTCCCTGGGCAGGGTGACAAGACTTTGATACAGGGTTTGGCATGGTCTTTGAGTACAAGCCTTGGAGGACCAATTTGCCGACGCACTAAGTCGAAGGGCCGACATTTTCCCAAAAGAACATTCATTCATTTCGTTCTTCCCCGTCGACCACGACAACTGAAACGACGCGAAAAATCTAGACCTGTCAAGGAGAAGGGCTGGTGGGGGGCATTTGGGAAAGTCTGGCCGATCGGGTGTCTTTGCGACGGTACAGAAGAAGAACAAAATGAAGTGAGAGGCCGGGGGGAAGGGAAAAGAGTCGAGTCAATCAGGCTCGACGATCGAAAGAAGCAAAATGAAATCAGGATTTGGCCGAAAAAGAAGCAAGGCTATGGATACCATGACCGATCACCATCGCTGGATCTTGGTCCAACCTACTATGAGGATCCCGTATCCAGCAACCCAACCTATAACCTTTTCTTTCCCCGGACTGATGGCTCACTTTTTCAGTACTGCTAACTATTATAGGAGGATGTCGCCCCCTCATCTCGGTAGAGTCCATAAGTCAAACTCCCAATCGAGCAAGTCGATGAACAGCTTTCACCAATTCCTTCTTCCCATCTTCAATCAAAGCCATACTACCCATGGACAATCTACTCAAGGCATCCGCCACAACATTGGCTTTACCTGGGTGGTAAAGCACACTCATATCATAGTCCTTAAGGAGTTCAAGCCATATCCTTTGTCACAAATTCAACTCCTTCTTAGTAAACACATATTGGAGACTCTTGTGATCGGTGAACACATCCACATGAACGCCATACAAGTAGTGTCTCCAAATCTTCAAAGCAAAGACTATGGATGCCAACTCAAGGTCATGAGTGGGGTAGTTCTTCTCATGAGTCTTAAGCTGTCTAGAAGCATAAGCAATCACCTTACCTCGCTGTATCAACACATAACCCAACCCGATCCTGGAAGAATCACAGTAAACCACAAAGTGATCTAAACACTCGGGTAGGGTCAACACTGGAGCGGTGGTCAGTCTAGTCTTCAACTCCTGAAAACTCTTCTCACACGAATCAGACCACTAAAGTTTTACCTTTTTCTGAGTCAATCGAGTCAAAGGCGAAGCAATGGAAGAGAATCCCTCTACAAATCTCCTATAATAACCAGCCAAACCCAAGAAACTCTAAATATCTGAAGGGGAAATAGGTCTAGGCCAGTTTTTCACTGCTTTGATCTTTTGAGAATCCACATGAATACCATCTCCTGTCACAATGTGACCCAGAAAAGCCACAGACTGCATCCAGAACTCACACTTGCTAAACTTAGCAATTAACTTACGATCCTTGAGAGTCTGCAACACAACCCTCAAGTGTCCCGCATACTCCTCCTCACTCCGAGAATAAATAAGGATATCATCAATGAACACAATCACAAACAAATCTATATACTGCTTGAACACCCAGTTCATCAAATCCATAAAAGCGGCAGGAGAATTGGTTAGTCCAAAACACATAATAACAAAATCATATTGACCATACCGAGTCCCAAAGTCTGTCTTCGAAATATCACACTCCCAAACTCAAAGTTGATGATACCCAGATCTAAGATCAATCATAGAGAAACAACTAGCACCCTGAAGCTTATCAAACAAGTCATCAATCCTAGGAATGAGACACTTATTCTTGATTGTGACCTTGTTCAATTGTCGGTAATCATGCACATCCTAAGAGAACCATCCTTCTTCCACACAAACAAAACTAGAGAACCCCAAGGAGAAATACTAGGCCTGATGAAATCCTTATCAAGCAAGTCTTTCAACTGATCCTTCAACTCTTTAAGTTCCGCGGTGGCCATTCTATAAGGAGGAATACAGATAGATTGCATATCTTGAATGAGGTTAATGCCAAAGTCGATCTCCCGCTCGGGAGGGACTCTGGGAAAATCATCGAGAAACACCTCAGGAAACTCACTCACAATAGGAACTGACTTAAAGGGAGGGGTCTCAGACTCCGTGTCCATATCCCGCACTATGTGATAACCATACCCTTTAGAAATCATATTCCTAACCTTAAGATAGGATATGAAGCGACCTTTCAAGGAAGAGGGACTACATTTCCATTCTAGGACAGGTTCATTAGGAAACTTGAAACTGACAACACGAGTACGACAATCAACCAAGGCATAACATGCATAAAACCAATCCATACCAAGAATGACATCAAAATCAGTCATCTCCAACTCTACTAAATCCGCTGAAGAGACTCTATGAAGGACTGAGATAGGACAATTTTGATAGATTCTTTCGACTAGGACTGACTCACCAACAGGAGTAGAAACATAAGAGGGTTCTAAAAGCAATTCAGAACAAACTTCAAACTTGCATGTTACATAAGGAGTCATAAAAGATAGGAAAGCACCAGGATCCAACAAAGCATACACATCAAAAGAGAAAACCTTCAACATACCAGTAACAATATTTGGGGAACCTTCCTGATCCTGACAAGAGGACATAGCATAAACACAGTTCTAGCGCTGTACAACAAAATTAGAAGTTGTGCCCTGCAGGGCTGGTCACCCTCCTAAAGCTGCTGGGGTATACTGAGTCCTACCTCCCTGCCCCTTCTTAGCTGAAGGGCAATTCCTGATGCGATGTCCAACCTGACCACATCCAAAGCAACCACCCAAACCGGCTAAACACTCACCAACATGATTCTTTCCACACTTAACACAGGTTGGGTAGGAAGGTCCCTTAGCAACACTACCCTGAGAATGTGAAAAGGAACCAGATCCTCTACCGCCCTTATCATGACGAGGCCTCTGATCTTGGGTAGGAGCACTAGCAGAAGAATGAACGGATTGTGATGACTTCTTCTGGAAAGAAGAGCGATGTCCACCTCCGGACCTGTGATGACCAAAACCTGATCCCTCGGATCAAACCCTCTTTTTCTCCCTTGACATCTCCCTAAGCTTGTCACCCTCAATCTGATGGGCATGAGTCATGAGTCGAGAAATGTTCATATCACTCAACAACAAAGCATACCTACACTCCTTCTTCACCACATCAGAAACTCCATATATAAACTTGCTCATTTGATCATGCGGGTCCGCTACCATGGAGGGAGCATACCTAGACAACTGAGTGAACTTCAGACTCTACTCTTGAACCAACATCGAACCTTATCTCAAGTTCACAAATTCCTCCACATTTGCTTGCCTCAACTCTCGGGGAAAGAACCTATTAAGGAAGGCCCTCTTGAAACACTCCCAAGTCATGGAGACCGCGTCCCTCACCCTAGTCTCCTTCCATTGCGTGAACCAAATGTGAGCTACATCCTTGAGTTGATAGGATGCAAGCTCCACAAAATCAACATCCACTACTTGTATAACTTCAAAGATCTTCTTCACTTTACCAATAAAGTTGAGTGGGTCTTCACTCACTTTGGAACCCCAAAATTCAGGTGGGTTCATCTGGACAAAGTCACGAACATGGGCCGCTACCCCACCTTGAGAATGGACTGGGGCAAGAGCCAGCTGATTGGCCTGAGTGGCCAAAGTCTGGGCTAGCAAATGGATGGCATTTCTTAACTTATAATTCTTGACATTGGGAACCGGAACAGGAGGAATAACATTCCAAGTGGCTCAGGGAGGCATAGCACGTCAATGAGGCATAGTCTGAAATGTACAAGATAAGGATTAGAGGAACATAAGAGTTAAGTTCTATCGCACGACATGATCATGAAAAAAGTGAAGTTTTCTATGACATCTCATAGATCCCCTCTCATATATGTGGCGCGCTTCACATACATTAAAGGGACTCTACTCGATGTGGCTTTTAGACATCCTAGGACTCTTGAACATGAGGCTCTGATACCAAGTTTGTCATTCTCCGAGGTTACCCCCTAGACATAACACGGGACTCGGAACCACAAGGATCCCAAGTTAACCATTGGTCATAGCATTAAGCATACATAAGAAAAACATAGCGGAAGCATCATAAGGAAATCCAAAAATAGGAAACATAATCGTAGATAGATAATCAATAGAAGGAAATACAACTCAAAGATCATCCAACAACATCTATATTTGAAAAGCCTCTAGGAGTAGCATAAAGAGTTGATGGGACAATACCCCAACTAACTCGACAATCTGAAAGGAAAGAAACATAAACTAGAGTAAAGTCTAGCTCTCGAACTATGAGGACTCACCCAAGCTAACTGAGAGTGGCCGGGAACTCTAGCCACATATCTGTGAAGGAACACCTGAATCTGTATCGTCAAGGATGCAACGCAATATGCGTTAGTACTATGGAATGTACTAAGTATATGAGAAATGCATAAGGTATGGTAAAACATGCTTTAAAAGGTGCTTAAACATAATCCATGCACAATAGAGTATCAAGAGAAGAAATCGTAATGAAAAGCTAAGTCATGAGGCCAAAGCCAACTTTAAAATAGTAGTTCATAATAGAGTTCATAAATCTTACAAAAACATGAAAAAAATACATATGGGAGTTTCTTATAACCTACATGAGACCATATGAGCTACATGGAATCTAACTATATAACCCTAGTTAGCAAAGCTAACTTTGAACCATGCCGGGGAACAAGTTTCCATACCCAACTATATAACCCTAGTTGGAAAAGCTGTCCTATGCCCCGCTAAGGCAAGGTCACCATACATAAATATGTGGATCCACTCTCATAAGCCTTTAAGGAACATATCATATCATATCATAACCTACGCTGGAAGCGTAGTTTCTGGGACTAAGGGTACTCTCACCCCGTCCACTTGGTGCTAAGTACTACTCCCAAAACATGAACATATAGATCATAATTTCATAAGGGCATACTCTCATGCCAAATCTTATTCATAATGTATGAAAACACATCAGGTATCATGCAACTTTCATAACATAGTTCATAGTGCTCAGCAAAGCCATAATTCAAAATATACTTTTCTTTCTAAATCATACTTGAGGAATTTGGCATGCAATTTCATAAATATATAAGGGCCATGATATCTAATCATGCCAACTTTCTCTTGAAAACATGCAATTTTAATGGGTTCATGCTAGGAATCAACTTTCATGCTTGGGCTTTTAAAACCAATGAAGGAATCAAAATCAAATCATGAATAACCATTAAGAAACCATGAATTTAAATATAGAAACTGATTTCATAAATTTTCTCCAATTTTAGATCAAAACCCTAATTTCATAAGTTCATAATTTAACATAAGAATTGGGGATTTTGGGCACAAGGGTGAAAGGAACCCATTGTTGGAAACCCACATACCTTGGTTGAAGATAACCCATTTGAATTGGAAAGACTTAGGAGACTTGAACTTGGAGCTTGAGACCTTGAGCTTGGGGGAATTCCTTTCCCTTTTTGGGAGGTGAATGAAGGATTTAGAAGAGACTTGGGATGATAAGGGTTAAACCCCTTTTTGAAATAGCCAAAACAACCTCATTTAGGAGTTAAAAGGGTAGGTAATGACTAAAATACCCCTAGGACTTAATTTAGAAAAACTTCTAAAAAGGGTTGGCTTCAAGTTCCATGGGTGAAGTCTATGACTCGTAGACTTAACCACGACTCATGGTTCCTTCTCGTGGAAACTGTTCAAGATTTAAATCCACATAAGGTTTTCTATGACTCAACAAGATGACTCGTGGAAGCTTCCACGAGTCGTAGAACTGGGTCATGGAAATCTGGGGATTTGACCACTCTCTGTCTGACTTCCACAATTTGGTTCCACGACCCGTGGAACCCTTCACGAGTCGTGAAACTGACTCATAGTTCTCAGACCTTAGGATGGTCTGCCGGACTAGAATCACGAGTCACTTCCACGACTCGTGGAACCACCCACGACTCTTGAACTTGACCCGTGATTTTTGGAAGTTCAAAAATTTTTGCAAGTCTTGAGTTTAAATGATGGATTGATTTCCGGGGTGTTACACATGCGATGGGCACAACACTTGGTGCAAAATTCACATGGGCTTCTCCCCAGGGAGGTTGACATTGTGATTTTGTGTGCGAGATGGTGTGCGATGGGCATAATGGAAAGTGCGAAATGCACCTCACTTAGCACATGCTGAAAGTTGCAAATTTAATTTTCTCCAACAATTCTCAAGTTCTATCTTCTTAGTTTTTTTTCTTTGATTCTTCTTATCAAATAGAAATCTTAAAGCTAATTATCAACAAGTAATTGATCTACTTAGTTGTGATTAGTTCTTGAGTCCGCTTTCATTTTGTGCTTCTTCTTTCAAAGATTTTATTATTTACAAACTTGTTGTATAACTTCTTGGCTCAGTCCATATTTTGCTTTGATTCGTCCTTCTTTGATTAAACAAGAATCTATTCTTTCACAAAGAATTAGTAATCCTTCTTAAGTGAAGGCAAATCAAGTTTGATACCAACTTCGGGAAGAAGCCATAGAAGGTAAGGTGAGTGTCTACATACGAGAGGCATGAGGAACTTTACTACTCGTTGTTTGTTCATTTTGCAGGCACAAATGTATAAGGCTACTGAACATGCCCCTAAAAGGAAAGGTTCAATGAATCTTGTGGAGTCCTATGCCAAATCGGCAAGGCAATTGGCGAAGATGAATGGGAGGATGGATTTTCATGATAATAGGATGGCTTATGGCAAGGTTGGAAGCTCAAAAGGTGCACCTCATACCACCTATGGATCGAGAGCAAATAGGAATCTGAATTCCTTGATGACGATCACTCGGAGGCAAGCACACGAGTCATGCTACCCTCAAGCCACTCAAAATCCCACTCCACATATCCAATATCCCCATTTCCAAATGTCTAACTTCTCGAGTAATGTTAGAAAAACCCCTCATTACCCAAATCGCCAACCAAATCACCTCCTATAAAGGAAACCTTTCTTTGTAGCAACTCAAACCCAAAATCCACCACAAATGCATCACATGCTTTCTTGCATGCACCACATTATCTAAACCAAGAGCCTTAACAAGATAACCAATACAAAAATCCTCTCTATGAAGAGACATATGATGAGGCACATGCTTATAGGTATTGGGATGGACCGCAATATGTTGGTCAACATAGTTATGGTATACCAAGAGGTAGAGTGCAACCCGAAGGATATGGTCGAAACCAAGGTGCTATAAAGTGGCAAGGGTAGGGAGCTCGAGTTGATCACTATGATGATATATATAGTGATTGATATGATGATCGTTATGGTGATCAATATGGAGATTGATATGGTACTAGATATGGTGATTTTCATGGAGATGTGAGGACCAAGATAGAGGGTTGAATACCATCCAAGTGAGTCTTCCGAATTTCAAAGATAGTAGTTAATCTATCCAAGCTAACTACAATGCATGATGGAGAGACCAAGCTAAAGGAGGTATGTGTATTAATCCTAACTTCCCTCATCCTTCTACCATTAAATGTTCTAAATGTCAAGGTAGAGGGAACGTTGCAAGTGAATGTCCTTATTAGAGGCCAATTGTATCCATTTATGATGAATCTTGTACTCGTAATGTGATAGAGTGTGAGGTGAAGGGTGATGGTAATGAGCCTAAGATTAGGCATGGGGAAGCAATATCAAAAGGAGATGATGAGAAATTGGAGGAGGACTTGAACTTCTCTTGTGCCTAAAGACAAATCATGGAGGACCTTTCTAAAGAGGAACTTGACCAAAGTGTGAACCTATTTCGTACTAGGTGTAAGATCTTGAAGAAGGTATGTTCCTTGGTTATTGATAGTAGGAGTAGAGCTAATTATATAAGTAATGTGACTATTGTTCGAATGAAGCTCCCTACACAAAGGCACCCCAATCCATATAAACTTCAATGGCTCAAAGAGAGTGGTAAAGTGGAGGTAACCGAGCAAGTAGTCATAAAGTTTAGCATTTGCAATTATCAAGATAAAATCCTATGTTATGTCATGCACATGCCCATGTCCATGCTAACATGTCATGGATTACTTGAAAAACTGTGGCAAATTGATAAGGATGTCCAATATCAAAAGGGGTCTAACAAATACTCATTTGTGTTTGGAGGAAAAAAGTGTAGTCTTGCACCTTTGATACACTATCAAGTGACCCATCAAGTGTGTGAGGACTATAAAATCATGAGAGAACTTCGGGAAGTAATCCAAAGGAAATAAATGGAGAAGCATGAGAAAAAAGTGTTGCTTATGCATAAGGAAAAGGTCTTGGCTAATGAAAAAGATGCCTTGTTTGTGAATGTCGAGCCAAGCAAATGTTTGAAAGGTATGGATGAGGAACACTCCTTAGGGGGAGTAATCAACATGGATCTTTTATTGCACACTAACCAAAGTACTAGCATTTTGCCTAGTACAAACTCTTCTGTTTAACAGGTTCATGAAGGAATACTTTCCAATGAGGTTCCCAAAGGATCACCTAACCAAAAAAGAATTGAAAGCTTAATGGGATTTGACTCTATGGATTCTAACTTGAGAAAGAAAAAGAAGGACCAATCCTATTGGTCCAAGATGATGCTTTAGATGGAAACACCTTACGAGCCATGGTTGGGGAACAAACATGCCAACTTGACACCTCAGCCCTAAGCTATGTATCCATTTCCTCCTATTTTAAGTGACCCTTGGAGTCATGATGACATTTTCCCTATGGTAGGCCAATTCTTGAAATTGTATGACTTAATGTCATACCTTGAGAGTGTCAATGTGTCTCAAACCTCTTCATGGTTTGTTGATACTATGCTTAAATTGTGTGAGCTTCACAACTCGAAAGCCCCATCTATTTGTTGCTTTAGAAAGAGTTCATGGTGCGTACTTCATGCCCAACTTTTGTTTTCTACTCCTTGTCACACTCATATGGATAGACAAGTCGAAATGTTAGGATAGACTCTTAGCAGTATGCTACAATTCATGAATAGGGAGAACCCAACTTTTTGGGAGGACTACTTGTTGAAGGAAAATTTAGCCGATAGTTTTTTAATTCTCTCTAGTGGCATGACTCCATCTGTTGATACACTCCTTTCGGGAGCTTGTTTGATAAAGGAAGGTGAATTGTCCTTGAAATACCTTACCTTTCCTTCTTTGTTCTAAATAGTGATGAACTTCTTGTTAGCATTCAAGGTTTGAAGTATGAACTTACAATTGAGAACACATGGAATGAGTTTGGTGATCTTCAATCCTTTATCTACTACTTGTTTGCATTTGATGAACCCTTGCTAGTGGGTGATATCATGCTTGTGACACCTAGGGCAAATGTGTCATTGCCTACATTGGATATTAACTATATACTTGCATCCTTGTTTAACACACTCGTGCTTAAGTTGTGTGAGCCACATCTTGTGGATGCTAAGTGTAATAACCGGGTTCTTTATTACGGGTAGACTTTTGGTGCTAAGTTTTAAGTTAGAAAACTTCTGAGTTTGGGAGTTGAAAATTCTAGGCTAGGCTAGTCTCGGCTGGTTTTGGAGTGAGGTATGGTTTAGGCAATCTGAGTGAGAATTGGGTAACGTGTCTTGTATTAAGCTCGTTTTCCATGTAGCTAAGACATATTAGAGTCCAGGGAACTTTTTGGAAGTGAATTTGGGTAAGTGAAACTCCCGGTATCGAGGTTGACGTGAAGGGGTTGTTCCAGAATGTCAGGAAATTAAGTGTGTTGTAAAATGGGCACTTTTGGAGAACTTTATGACTTTTTGTCCCGTGTATACTGCTATAGTAGTTGACACATCACTGTAGCGACCTTTCTATAGCGGAGAAATTACCGCTATTGCAAAAGTCAACGTCAGTCAGCACCACTATAGCGGATGGTTCCACTACGGTTGTATCACTATAGCAAATCATGGACCACAATAGTGGAGCAAGTTGGGATTTAATGCAGAAACTCCCCCAAAATTTTTAGTTTTCATTAAGAACGTTTTAGGAGAATGGCAAGGCGATTTTAGGCAATTTTCCTCCATTTGGCATTATTTTTCATCCCAAAGGTAAGGATTCTACTCCTTTAACTTAGTGCTTTAATTCCTACGGAGTAGAATTACTAGTTGTGGACTTGGGAGATGGTTTGGAATGACCTAGAAATAGTAGAATCTAGGGAAAAAGGAGATTCTAGGGTGCTAGAGTTCTTGGGTCTTGTTTATTGTTGATTGGTTATGATCATTTATCCATAATTCTCTAAAATTATCCATAAAAATGGTAGCATTAGGTGAATGGATGGTGGGAAAGCCCGCAAAAAGGGTGTAATGATTATAGTTTGGCCTGGGGATTGGGATTTTTGCATAATACGGGTAGTTTAGGCCAGTAATTTATTATAGTTATTGTGTGTTTGTTTTTAGACCAAGAACAAGCAATAATTTCAAAAAGCGTTAAGGCTTCGGTTCAGTAGAGCCTTTGAATAATTTGAGGTAGGTGATGGTTATTGATTCTAATATGCATTATGTGTTCACTTGCTATTTTGTAGTAGTGTATGAGTTGCATGCTTAGGGAATGAATTGTGAATGTGAATTGCGAATGTCTAGTTGTTTGGTAATCAGTCTTGTGAAAGGAACTTGTTTTGTTTGCTTGTTGGTTTTACAAGTATGTTTGTTTATTGGTTGTGATTGATTAGACCTGGTGTGACATTCGATTGGCTCAGGTACCATGCCTGGTATGGGAATTACTAACTGTTGACTCAGGTACCACACCTGGTATAGGTATACTAATGGTTGGCTTGGGTACGACGCCTAGTATGGGAATTCATAATGGTTGGCTCGGGTACCACGCCTGGTATGGGTTTTGTTATTTGCAATTATTCTATTCTTTTGATGGTTCTATGAGTGGAACGAGTTGTATATTATTGAAATGTAATTATTCAATATGGTCCATGAGAGTTCGGGTAATTATATCTGTATGTTAGGTTGGTCTTGGTGTAGACCGGGGTCACATGTTGAACACTTAGGTGTGGTTAGGGGGATCCTTGGTGGGTCTGGAATATGTGAAAAGGGTTATATGTATGTTGTTTTTATTGAATGTGTCAATGGTTGTCATTTGTTTTCATGTGGTTGATAAGCTAAGGAAAAGATTTGTAGTCGGTATATTGTTGCTTATTACATATTTATTGTACCTTACTTTGTTATGGTTTACTATTCATATTCTTCTTATTTGGAACTGGCTGATGATCTTACCAGTACACGGTGGTTGTGTACTTATTCTGCACTTGCTTTTCTTTTGTGAGTACCGGTAATCTTCCGGCAGCTGACGCACGACCTCACTTGTAGTCCTATCTCTTCTAGACATCAAGGGTGAGCTGCTTTGGCCGAGCTACCTTGGTTTCTTTATTTTAGTTATAGCCCACTTATTTCAGGCTTACACTCTTGTTTATTTGGGGTTGCATTCCCGGATTTTATACATTGGTAGATTATTTTGGTACGATGACTTTCAGGTTTTAGGGAGGAATTTCCGCAGGCTTTTATTTATAATAGTATTTTGAGACATGAATGCTAATTTACTTTAAGCATTTTTTTTGAGATGTTAGACTTGATAATTGTTGGGTCGGTTATGGTCTGCTCATTCGAGGGGTTTTGGGTGGGTGTCACTCACGACGGGTTTGGGTCGTGACAAAGATGGTATCAGAGCCCTAGGTTCGTTGATCTCATCATACCAAAATGAGTCTAGTAGAGTCTTGTGTAATGGTACAGAGACGTCTGTACTTTTTTTCGAGAGGCTATAAGACTTTAGGAAACTATATCTTCTTCATTCCTTCGTGCTATAACTCGATTCCAATTGGTATATGGTGATACAAATTGGTATTTAACTCTTTCACTCTTCTGTACGCAGATGGTTAATACGAGGAATAATAGAGCGAGACAAGCAGTCCTAGTAGTGGGCCTCACTGTTAGAGGTAGAAGAAGGGGCAGGGGCTGGGGCTGAGGTAGAGCAGCACCCGCCTGGGGTAGAGCTCAGGCAGCTGCAGGAGCACGTGAGGCGATCCCTCCCCTACCCCAGGATTAGGTTGAAGAGGAAGTTAAGGTAGTTGTTGAGGAAGGCGCTGATCAAGCGGAGGCGGCACCGGCTGGAGGTGCAACCCTTCCCCTATCTCGCCTGAGGCATTTCAGCAAGTGTGGTCCTTTTTTAGTGGGCTGTTAGTGCTAGAACCAACCATGGGTAGAGCAAATCAGGTTCCAGGTGGTCAGCCAGCAGTTTCTACAGCTCCTAGAATGGATGCAACATCGGCCACAGATGACTTCTTCAGAATAATGCTAGTTCTGATTATGACAAGAAATGAGCACGAGATGCTGACTAAGTTCCTTAAGATAAAACCTCCTACGTTTCAGGGTACTGAGAAGGAGGATGCTTATGAGTTCATATTGGACTGTTATGAGAGGTTGCATAAGTTGGGCATTGTGCAACAACATGGGGTAGAGTTCATCACTTTTCAGCTGTAGGGTGATGCTAAGTAATGGTGGAGGTCTCATGTGGAATGTCGGTCATCTGTTTAGCCTCCATTGACTTGGGAGAAGTTTCATGCTCTCTTCTTAAAGAAGTATGTACCTCGTACTTTGAGAGATCGCAAAAAGGATGAGTTTCTGGCTCTGGAACAGGGTAGCATATTGGTCTCTGCTTATGAGGCCAAGTTTCATGCCCTGTCTCATTTTGCTACACAGTTGTTGGTTATCGAAGAGGAGAGGGTTCGGTTGTTTGTAAAGGGTATGAACACTGATTTTCAAGTGTTGTCGATACATATAACTTCAGCAAGGAGAAGCTTCAATGAGGTCACTGATTATGTGAAGAAGTGGAAAAGGGTTAAGTAGGTCGGGCAGGCTAAAGTGTTAGCCAAGAAGTCCCGGAATGAGGGAAATTTCAGTGGTTCGTACTCCAAGGGTCATCATCAGCAGGCATACTCTACCTATCCTATTCAGTCGGCTCTGCTAGCTACCACAGGTGGTCGTTCGGGAGCTAGTCAGCAGTTTTCAACTCCTAGAGGCCAGAGAGCTTCTTACACATCTACCAACCGGCCTACACTTGATCATAGTTGTTTCCATTATGGTGATCTGGGACACTTTAAGAGGGAGTTCCCTCATATACAGACTGGTAATCAGGCTCAGCAGCAGTCTAAGGTTGTGGTTCCAGTAGGTAGAGGAGGTTATGCTAGAGGTCATCCATAGGGTAGGCAAGGTAACTTTCAGAGAGGTCGGGGAAATAGAGGAAATAGCGGTGCAGGCAGGGGTACGGAGCAGCCAACCAAGGAATTTGCTCGGATTGATGACCGGTCTCACTGTTATGCTTTTCCAAGGAGATCTAAGGCAGAGGCATCAAACGCGGTGATCACAGGTATAATTCTTATCTTGGATAGGATGTCTTTGGTACTATTTGACCCAGGATCTACTTACTCTTATGTGTCTATGAACTTTGCATAGGGTTTGGATTTGATATGTGATGTCCATGATTCCCCTATCCATGTGTCCACCCCGGTTGGGGAGTCCATGATTGTGACTCATGTTTATCGTACTTGTTCTATGGTATTTATGGAGTTGCAGACTTGGGTGGATTTGGTAATTCTGGATATGGTAGACTTTGATGTTATATTGGGCATGACCTGGTTGTCTCCCTATCATGCCGTATTGAATTGTAATGCTAAGACTATGGCTCTAAAATTTCTAGGGTAAAGATAGATTAGAGTGGAAAGGTGTGTACAAGCCTAAGCTGGCTAAAATAATAGTGTTTGTTAAGGCTAGAAAGCTAGTGGGGAGTGGGTGTTTGTCCTTCTTGGCTCATCTTCAGGATGATAGTATGGAGTCCCCGTCTATTGAGTCAGTTCTGGTTGTTTCAGAGTTTCAGGAGGTGTTTCTAGTGGATTTTCATGGTAAGCCTCCAGACAGGGACATCGATTTTTGTATTGACTTAGAGCCGGGCACTCGCCCTATTTTTATTCCTCTGTATCATATGGCTCTAGCAGAGTTAAGGGAACTTAAGACTCAGCTTTAGAAACTCCTATATAAGGGTTTTATCCATACCAGTGCTTCACGTTGGGGTGCTCCGGTGTTGTTTGTGAAAAACAATGATGGTAGTATGCGGATGTGCATAGTTTACAGGCAGTTGAACAAGGTTACCATCCGGAATAAGTACCTTTTACCCCATATTGATGATTTTTTTGACTAGTTACAAGGTGCATCTGTGTTTTCAAAAACTGACTTAAGGTCAGGGTATCATCAGTTAAAGATTAGGCCCGAGAAAATCCCTAAGACTACCTTTCAGACCTGGTATGGGCATTACGAGTTTCTAGTGATGTCATTTGGGTTGACCAATGCGCCGGCAGCATTAAGAAGTCTGATGAATGGGGTGTTTAAGTCTTATTTGAATTCTTTCATCATTGTGTTTATTGATGACATTTTGATCTACTCCAAGAGTAAGGAGGAGCATGTTGAGCATCTCCGTATTGTGTTGGATATATTGAGGCATTAGAAGCTTTATGAGAAATTTTCTTAGTGTGAATTTTGGTTGACTTCAGTCGCTTTCCTTGGGCATGTAGTGTCAGAAAAAAGAGGTGATAGTGGATCCCCAGAAAATTGAGGCAGTTAAGAGTTGGGTCTGACCTAGCTCTGTGACTAAGGTGAGGAGTTTTGTGGGGCTTGCAGGTTACTATCGCAGGTTTGTCAAGGATTTTGCCTCAATTGCTACTCACTTGACAAGGTTGACTCAGAAGGAGGTACTGTTTGTGTTGTCGGACAAGTGTGAAGAGAGCTTTCAAAAGCTCAAGACACTTCTTACCATGAGTCCCATCCTTTCATTGCCGGTTGAAGGTAAGGATTTCATTTTATATTGTGTTGCTTCACATTCAGGTTTGGGTGTTGTGTTGATGCAGGACAGGAATGTGATAGCATATGCTTCTAGGCAATTGAAGGTCCATGAAAAGAATTATCCAACCCATGACTTGGAGTTGGCAGCGCTGGTTTTTGCACTCAAAATTTGGAGACACTATCTCTATGGTGTCAAGTGTGAGGTGTTCACTGATCATCGCAGTTTGCAACATGTATTTACTTAGAAAGACTTGAATCTGAGATAGAAGAGGTGGATGGAGTTGTTGAAAATTTATGATGTGACCATCCAATACCATCCGGGTAAGGCTAATATGGTGGCAGACACATTGAGTAGGAAGACCATCAGCATGGGCAGTTTGGCTTGTTTGGGGGTGTCCAAGAAACCACTGGCAAGGGAGATTCAGGCCCTAGAATCTAGGTTCATGCACTTAGGTATCTCAAAGAAGGGTGGAGTGTTGGCCAGTATTGAGGTCAAATCCACATTCATAGAGGAGATAAAGGCCAAAAAGTTTCAAGATTCGCCGTTGAGCAAGCTTCGGAGCAAGATAATATTCGGAGAGTCCAGGGATGCCACGTTAGACTCTGGTGGGGTGTTGAATTTCAGAGGAAGTATTTGTATTCCTAGAGTTGATGACATAATTCAGAAGGTGTTGACAAAGGATCATGGTTTGCGGTACTCAATTCATCCGTGCGTAACCAAGATGTATAGGAATTTGAGGCAACTTTCTTGGTGGCCTAGGATGAAAAGGTACATAGCTGATTTCATGTCCAAATGTCAGAACTGTCAGCAGGTCAAATATGAGCAGCAAAGGCCTGCAAGACTACTTCAGAGAATGTTCATTCCCGAGTGGAAGTGGGAAAGGATAGCCATGGATTTTGTGGTGGGTCTTCCAAGGACTTTGGGGAAGTATGACTCAATTTGGGTCATTATGGATAGGCTGACCAAGTCAGCTCATTTTATTTCGGTCAGGGTGGACTATAATTCGCAAGAGTTGGCTAAGATCTATGTGAAGGAGATCATGAGACTGCATAGGGTACCATTGTCCATCATTTCAAATAGGTGTACGCAGTTTATCTCTAAGTTCTGGGGTAAGTTACATGAAGAGTTAGGCACTCAACTCACTTTTAGCATAGCTTTCCATCCTCAGATAGACGGTCAGTCGGAGAGGACAATCCAAGTGTTGGAGGACATGCTGAGAGCATGTGTGATTGACTTTAGAGGTAATTGGGACCAGTTCCTGCCATTGTGTGAGTTCTCATACAACAACAACTACCACTCCAGTATCGATATGGCACCATTCGAGGCACTGTATGGGAGGGGTTGTAAATCACCTATAGGGTGGTTTGAGGCAGACGATCTGAAGCCTCTGGGCGTAGACTTGGTAAGGGAAGTGCAGAACAAAATAAGGGGCATTCAGACCAAGTTTCTAGAAGCCCAGAGCAGGCAGAAGGAATACGCGAATCGCAAGGTAAGAGACATGGACTTTCAAGTTGGTGAACATGTACTATTGAAAGTATCACCAATGAAGGGTGTTATGCGTTTCAGTAAGAAGTGCAAGCTTAGCCCTCAGTTTATTGGCCCGTTTGAAGTTCTCAAAATGGTAGGGCCAGTGACTTACAAGTTAGCAGTGTCGCCTAGTTTGTCGGGTGTACATCTGGTATTCCATGTATCCATGCTGAAGTGGTACCATAGGGATGGAGATTACATTATCAAGTGGGATAAAGTATTACTGGATAAGGACCTTCTCTATGAAGAAGAACCGGTAGTGATTTTTGATCGAGATATTCAGAAATTGAGGACAAAGGTGATCAGTATGGTAAAAGTTCAGTGGAAGTATTGTCTAGTTGAGGAAGCCACTTGGGAAACCAAGAAGGTCATGCGGGACAAGTACCCTCACTTGTTTGAGGATTCAGGTACTACTCATTCCCTTCTTTATTTCTGTATTTTTGGGTTTGATCATTCAGGGATGAACGATAGGTAAATTGGTATCTATTGTAACGATCGAGTTCGTCGTTACGAGTAGACTTTTCATGCCAAGTTTTAAGTTAGAAGAGTTTCAGGTTTGGGAGTTGAAAATTCTAGGCTAGGCTAGTCTTAACCTGCTTAGGAGTGAGATATAGACTAGGGCAATCCGGGTAAGGATTGGGTAACATATCTTGTATTGATCTAGTTTTCCATGTAGCTAAGATATTTAGGAGTCCGGGGGACTTTTTAAAAGTGAATTCAGGTAAGTGGAACTCCCGGTATCGAGTTTGATGTGAAGGGGTTGTTCCGAAATGTCAGGAAAGTAAGTGTGTTATAAAATGGGAACTTTTGGGGAAATTTACGACTTTCATTCCCGTGTCAACCACTATAGTGGTTGACACATCACTGTAGTGACCTCCGCTATAACAGAGAAATTACTACTATAGTGGAAGTCAATGTTGGTCAGCACCGCTATAGCGGATGGTTCCGCTATGGCGGTACCACTATAGCGGAGCATGGATTGCTATAACAGAGTGAGTCAGGATTTAATGTAGAAACTCCCCCAAAACATTCATTTTTCATCAAGAACATTTTAGGTGAAGGGCAAGAAGATTTTAGGCAATTTTCCTCCGTTTGGCATCATTTTTCATCCCAAAGGTAAGGATTCTACTACCTTAACTTAGTGCTTTAATTTCTATGGAGTAGAATTACTAGTTGTGGACTTGGGGGAGGGTTTGAAATGACCTAAGAATGGTAGAATCCGAGAAAAAAGGGATTCTAGGGTGCTAGAGTTCTTGGGTCTTGTTTATTGTTGATGAGTTATGATCATTTAGCTATAATTCTCTAAACTTATCCATAAAAATGGTAGCATTATGTGAATTTATAGTGGGAAAGTCCAGAAAAGGGGTGGAATAATCATTGTTTGGCCTGGGGATTGGGATTTTTGCATAATCTGGGTATTTTAGGCCAGTAATTGATTATAGCTATTGTGTGTTTGTTTTTAGACCAAGAACAAGCAAGAATTTTGGAAAGCGGGAAGGATTCAGTTTAGTAGAGCTTTTGAATAATTTGAGGTAGGTGATGATTATTGATTCTAATATGCATTATGTGTTCACCTACTATTTTGTAGTAGTGTATGAGTTGCATGTTTAGGGAATAAAGTGTGAATGTCTAGTTGTCTGGTAATCAGTCTTGTGAAAGGAACTTGTTTTGTTTTTTTGTTGGTTTTACAAGTATGTTTGTTTATTGGTTGCGATTGATTGGACTTGGTGTGACATTCGGTTGGCTCGGGCACCCTGTTTGGTATGGGAATTACTAATGTTTGGCTCAAGTACTACACCTAGTATGGGTATACTAACGATTGGCTCGGGTATCATGCCTGGTATGGGAATTTATAAAGGTTGGCTCGAATACCACGCCTGGTACGGGTTATGTTATTTGCAATTATTGTATTCTTTTGATGGTTCCATGAGTGGACCGGTTTGTATATTATTGAAATGTGATTGTTGCATATGGTCCATGAGAGGTTGGGTAATTATATCTGTATGTTAGGTTGGTCTTGGTGTAGACCAGGGTCGCATGATGAACACTTAGGTGTGGTTAGGTGGTTCCTTGGTGGGTCCAGGCTATGTGAAAAGGGTTATATGTATGTTGTTTTCATTGAATGTATCAATGGTTGTCATCTATTTTCATATGGCTGATAAGCTAAAGAAAAGATTTGTAGTTGGTATATTGTGGCTTATTACATGTTTATTGTACCTTACTATGTTATGGTTTACTGTTTATATTCTGCTTTTTTGGAACTAGCTGATGATCCTACCAGTACACGGTGGTTGTATACTAATTCTGCAGTTGCATTTCTTTTATGAGTACAGGCAATCTTCTGGCGGCCGACGCACGACCTCACTTGTAGTCCCAGTGTTTCTATACATCAAGGGTGTGTTGCTTCGGTCGAGCTACCTTAGTTTCTTTTTTTTGGTTATAGCCCACTTATTTTGGGCTTAAAATATTATTTATTTGTGGTTTCATCCCCACATTCTAGATATTGGTAGATTATTTGGTTCGATGACTTTCAGGTTCTAGGGAGGAATTTCCGCAGGCTTTTATTTATAATAGTATTTTGAGACTTGAATGCTAGTTTACTTTATGCATTGGTTTTGAGCTGTTAGACTTGATAAGTGTTGGGTTGGTTATGGTCTGCTCATCCGGGTGATTTCACGTGGGTGCCACTCACGGCGGGTCTGGATCGTGACACTAAGTTTCTTACTTGTTTGTGGGAGAGTCCTTGGATGTTCAAGACTTCTTGTCACATTCATAGGTTTGGACAATTTGATGTATCAAATGAGACTCTTGGGAGTATGCTTAGTGCCATAAATGGAAGGAACCCAACTTCTTGGGAAGACCATTTGATTGGGAGAGAATTAGTTTCTTATAGATTCCACATCATCCTTTATAGCATGACTCCATTTAAAGATACCCTCCATTTGAGGAGTTGTTTGAAAAGAAAAGGTGGCACTTATGTGATGAACCGCAAGTTGATGTCACGTATCCAAACATGTGAGAATATGCTTGTTAGGATCCTTGTATCTAATTGTAAACTTGCATATGAACACCATAATTTACACTAGTGATCTTGTTACCTTTCTTTACTATCTTTTTGCATATGATGATATTCATGAGTGTGTTGAGTGTACATCTTATGTGAACTTGAATCATATGAAAAGAGAAGGTGAAGTATTTCTAAATGTTATCACTTCATCCTTAGGTATTCCACCTTGTTGTGGTTTGTTTGATACATTTCTTGGACTTGATGGTATTCTTGTATGTGGAAATACCTTGGATGAGACTAGAATTCTAAACATCTTTCTCTACTACCTCTTTGCATTCAATGATGTCTATGTTTACCTTAAAGATGCATTGAAGAGGGGTAGGCTTGTTATGGTATAACACCCTTGTTTGTGTGACAAATATAAGTGGGTATCATATCCATTTGACCCCGGAGACCCTTCATGGGTATGTGAACTTTTAATAGTATCACCCTTTGGATGGTCCTATCTTTTGATTGAGTGGAATAACCAATTTCCTTGTACTCCATATGTTGACTTCATTGTCATTACAATGGGGAATGCTTGGTTGTTCCTTGAGAATGTGCCACTTTGGCATACTATTTCTTGTGCTAACCCATGTACTAACTCTCATACCATGAGGAATTTGTGGTTGTTTGTCCTTCCTATGTTTTTACAAGGTTTGGATTCGAGGACAAATCTTTTTCAAAAAAGGGAGGATGATACGATATCGCAAAGCGACATTCATGCTAGGCCTATACTTCAAGGTCTAGACAAGAGTATCCAAGCCACACTCACCCTTGGAGCACAAAAGTGAGCTTGGAAGAGCCTAATTATACTATAAGTGAAACAATTGCATATTTGGATGATCGCGTGGGAGAAAAGGATGAACAGAGATTCTGCCTTGAGGTGCGATCAGGGTGCGTTAGGCACTTCCCCTGGTGTGTTTCGCGCAAGAACTTCGCACACCATGTGCGTTGGGCACAATGCCTTGTGCGACCAGCACACCAACTTCGCACCGAGACCCATTATGGGCCGATTTTGTAGTCTTCCAAAGGTCACTTTTGAGCCTTGATGTAATAACTATAAATAGGGGTTCCCTTCCCTTTAGCTCCTTAGTTGTTGTTGAATTGATATAGAATTATCTCTTTGAGATTTTAGCTTGTTAGCTTGGGTGGATTCCCAATTAGTTAATGTAGTGTAGAAATCCATTGAGTGGATTTCTAATAGTACTATTGGGTGGATTGCTAATAGTTTAGGTGAGTGACTAAGGGTGGATTCCCTTGGTTGCTTGATAACTTCTTTTGCTTGAATTTTACTTGAGAATACTCATTTGTGGATTCATTTAGAATATTTTTGCCTTGTTGATTCAAGTTGGTTTATCATTGGATTATTGTAATTAATCGGGAGGTGAGGGTATAAAGTCCCTTGTTGCCCATAATTACAATTTCTTAGGGTTAATCCACATATGTTATGTTTATTTCAATTCCACATTTGATTTCGATTAGTCTCCCTAATCGAGATCTTATCACAGTTTCAATACAAATATTATACAAATACATATTCTATACAATAATTATATAGTTTCCATACACATCTATACCCAAAGGTTATAAATTGGGATTAAATATGCTGAATGGCTATTTTTTGTTTAAAATACAAACTTAGACCATTTGTTTTGAAATTGACCACAAAGTGTCCTTTTACCTTCAAATTATGGATACTAGAGGGCGATGTTATTATTCATAATTTTGTCCTTTATTTCAAAATTTTAAAAAAATATCTACATAAAATTTACAAAGAAATAACCTCTTATGCATAAATAATATAAAAATAACTTTGTTCATTATGTATTATTTGTAAATTAAATACTAGAATATCTAGAACAAAAACTTTATGCTAATCAATTGTGAGGATGAGAATTTCCGCTGAATGGGGCTATCTCCAGACCATAACTTTTACAAATTAAGTTGTTTATTTGATTAGCAAAGATTAACTGTTTTTTTTATAAACGGATAATAATTAGTTATTCATATTCTATTTTCCTTAATTATTTTATGTAGGTCCAATGTCTACGTGGTGGAACACTATTTTTTAAATTATTTATTATTGTGACTTACAACATTTTCTACGTAGTTTTCAAATAATATATGTTACTCTCTCTAGCTACTCCAATTTATGTGACATTAATAGAATTTGGAGAGTCAACTAAATTTTTTACATGTCTTTAAAATGTTTTACATTGTTAATTATTGTAATTTATAGTACTTTTTACGTCATTTTCAAATAACATATGTTACTTTCTCTGTCCCAATCTATGTGACACTGATAGAATTTTGAGAGTTAACCAATTTTTTTATATATCTTTCTAATATTTTAAATTATTAATAATTGTGATTTATCTTGTTACATAATTTTTAAATATATAATAGATTAAAAAAATAAAATAAACAAATTAAAATGACCAAAGGGACCTTGGATGCCAAAACAATCAGGTCATATAATAGATTTAAAAAATAAAATAAAAAAATTAAAACAAAGAAATTATCTAAAATGACCAATGTGCCCTCAGATGTCAAAGAGACATGTCGACCTGCTGCCTACTTTGACGTTCAAACTAGCTTTTATAAGGCAGTAATAATAAGAATAAAATGTATTGTTAGTTGTATTTATTATGTTTTTAATCATCTTCGTGGACTCATCAAAAGTTAAGAATACTTGAGCCAAAGAAAAAAGAGGTTAAGAATACTTCTTCCGATTCATGCTTTTCGTCATTTTAGATTTTTGTACACCCTTTAAAAAAAATTTAATAATTTTAATTGCATCCAAATGACCCAAATTTTAAAATTAGATCTAAAATTAAGTCATCCTTGGTAAAACAATACCACGTAATATATATTTGATTATTTTGGAAGTGTTTGACTGAATACAAACAAGTAATCCAAAATAATAGTGAAATATGAAGATGAAATCCTAGGCGGAATTACGGTTTGAAGATAATGAATTTTTTATTTTAATATTTATAAGTTATTGAGTTCTAAATACGAATTTGTATAAATTCAATGAATTAATAAGACAAATACAGAATTTGAACACCAAAAATTATTGAATTCGACAGAATCATAATCGACACTCTAGCTCTGCTCGTGGAATATGAGTGATTTCTATGATAATTGTAAATAATATACATTTAAGATATTTTTACAAAATTGGTGAGAGCTTATAGTATGAAGCATTGTTTTATCGAAAATTGAACAAGTTTTTATCCAAAATTACTTGTATCTTTAATGGATGTATAAGTTGTTTTTCCACATTCAATGTAAACTATTTTCAGTAAGGAAAAACTTTTTAAATTTAAAGAATCAAATAAAAATGTTGTATCGAAAAAATTATTGTGTCATACCTTACAGAGCATGATCAGGTAAGAATCAAATTAAAGTTAATATGAGCATGTTTAAAATATATTTAAAAGAAAAAGACTGAAATCATGGCATCAATTATCAATGTGAATAATGTGATAATGCGTTAGTGGTCCGTAAATATAACAGTGCCGCCTTAACGAGAAAGCTTTTGGGCTGTCATTGTTCCTACTTACTAATAATTGCTAGCCTCCAACAAAAGAATCACGTTAGGAAACTTCATATATGCTACTTAAGTCTTCTTTTAAGAGAATTAGAGGCGGAGCTAGGATTTTCACTAAGGAGGTTTAAAATTTGAAAATACAAACACACGAACTAGTCGAAGGAAGTTCAACATCTACTATATATATATAAAAAATAATTTTAACCATGTATAAGTAGTATAATTTTCTGCCGAAGGGAGTTCGGATGAACCCCTGGCCAAAAGTGGCTCCGCCACTGAAGAGAATACCTAGTCCCTCAAAACAACTTTGAAATTGTATGTAACTATCGGTGCAGATGTAGCTTTGGAATATCAGGTCAACTTTATATTTTGTATGCGAAATATAAATTTATATACAAAAATTTACTAATATTACCTATAAGCTCATAGCTTTAAAATATAATGAATTACTGATTAAAAATTTGGAAAGTTAAACTTACAAAGCTTTAAGTTATTTATCTGCCTCAATCAGTATTACAATCTTTCGAGCTCACATGGCATAGAACGTATCTCACTTGTTAAGAGAATGAAGAACAACAAAAAAAGTCAAGATTTGTTTTATTTTTACAAGATTATCTAATTAATAGGTATATTTTTCTATTTTTATCTTTTTTTGTTTTACTTTTTTCCTTTTTCTCTTTTCTTCTTCGTTAATGTTCTCCCTCCAATTCTTCCACCACTTCCATAACCTCCATCTTCATTTTCACATCTCCACCAGAGCTCCACCATTTTCTTCACCACTACAACCCATTTTATGTTTCTGATAAATTTTTAAGAATTTATTTTGGACAAGTTTGTTTTTGGCAAGTGAACTGTTGGGGAAGAAAAGGTGGAGGATTAGTGTATGAGAAAAAATGATTTTGTCTAAATGGACGAATGATGTGATGACAAGTGGCATGAATAACCATTGGTTAACCGGCGATTAAGGAATGTTGAACGAGTCCCTCCGAGGACCGAGCCCGATAGTGAAATCTAACTCAGAAGGATCTCTGTATTCTCACCACCGAAACTGTTATTTCACGAATACAGTCCGTCTAGGTCCGGAGGGGCAACGTTCGGATGCAGATATAGAAATCAACGATAGGCATAAGATAAATTTGTCAACTTGCAAAACAAGGGAGATGCTGAGATTCTCATCAGCTAATATACAACTGAAGAGTTAATGCACGAGTGGAAGAGTATAAGGGATTCGAACCCTACGGAATCAGTTACCCAGTTTATTCTCTACAAAGAGCCCGCTAGGCATTAATATTAGGTAGAGCCCTAGTTTTTCGATTCACATACTTGTTTAAGCATACATACTTTCTTCAAAACAAAAGCTCTCGGCTATTCAGTACATAAGTCATCTCGAACACATTGTACTTGTTTTCGGGTTTTTTGGACAAAGAAAAATAATTTTTGACTTTAAAAAATTATTTCAAAACTAAGTTAATAATTTCAAACAATTCCAAATAAAAGCAAGAGTCGCCACTTAATTTTATAAAGAAAATTAAGAAAACCTTTAAAAAATTTCATGAAGTCAAAAACAGTAAAAGACTTAGAAAGTTAAGAGATTAAGGGTAAGATGTTCATATTAATACTCTTGAAAGGATGTTAAGGCACCAAAAGTATCCGTCTATATTTTTTGTTATATTTTTTAGAACCCAATTTCAAGGAGGGAGGAAAGTTAGAGAAACTTTAAGATGATCGATCTTGAAAGAAACAATGATGATTCTCCATTTTTGATTTGAAAAGAAGATAGATTTCAAAGGAACAAAATGATTAAAACTTGCTTAACAACTTTGGCAAATAGCTGAACTTGTAAAATATAGCGAAGTGATTTAAAGCGTAAAAGAAATATGGCAACTCTTAAGGGGAAGTTAACCAGGTTAACAAAAATAAATAGAGTTAGCAACAAATAATTTACACAATTAAATCAAAGAAGGAAAGATACTTGATTAAGCTCAAAAGCTCGATCAATACTATTTCAGGCCTTTAGGCTCAAAACCTGTCCTAAACTATTTAAACTTGAGCCTATTCTGCTATTTGCTGAAGCACTTAGGCCTCAGATCTTTTGCTGCATTTTTCAGCCCTTTGGGGACTACCACTCCATCTCATTGTGTTGTTGCTTCTTCTTCATGGACTTTGATCTATTTTACTGCTTCCTTTGGCCCTGTATATTAGCTCCTGATTCTAATAATCATTAGAAAGTTGCCATCAACCTGATTCTTAAAGCATATATGTTATCACATAATCACATATTTTTAAAGAGAATTTATTTCATATATGTTGATAATGCAGAGCTCAAACGGGACGCCTTAATAGTATATCACAGAATGTTGTTTTGCGCCTAAGTGAACAACTTAAAATTTTATATAAACGAACCAATACAAATATGCAACACTTCAAATATTTCGTTCAAACAGGCGATCAACAACAACTTGAGTATAACTAGAAAGAGTATGCATTTAAAATCTCGACCAAAGTGCTGTGATGGAGATATCATAGCTAATTACCGACAAGATCTATTCCTTAAAGGGTCGATTTCTTAACTAAATCAGATTGAGACAGGCCGATTTATCAAAGCAGAACTCAAGTAATTGAATTTATGCATTACTAATCAAAGACATGAAAAGAAAACTACTAATTTATAAAGGAAATTAACCATCCTATCCCTTCTTCTTTGAATGCACTTTACTCGAGTGTTGTGTTCATCCAAGACGTCCCAAGGATCTGGTTATGACAACCAAGCATACAAAGGGTGATTCTTTTAATCACCTGATAGAATGAAAGTATCGAACATTATAGTTAAACTAAATTTTACTTAATCTTGTTAACCTAATTCAGGCTTTTATCGGAAAGAAGACCAGAAATGATAAGTAAGCTGTATTTATCACACAAGGAAACATACTCCAAAAGCATTACTCTATCAAGATTAATGGCTAGCTAAATGATTAAAGAAAAGATCCTTCTAAAGAACGAATGAAGAAAACTCACGACCCCTTTTAGCAAACATAATGAACAATCCATAAAATTAGGTAAAGAATGCATTGTTCCATTTATTCTAAGAAAACTTTGAACTATTACCGATTTTAAAACTTATCTAATCTAACCACCATGTTCTAGAAACACATAGGAACTAAAAAAGCATAAAGAATCAAAGAAGGATAGTGAAATTCAAATACATGACAAAAATATGAATTTAAAACCACAAAAACAACTGAAACAAAAACAAAAAAAAAGAAATTACCTCTTTCGATGCTGCGAACGGGACAACGAGCCTCACCGGAATCTTCTCAACTCTTCCAACAAATGAACTTCAAATTTCTTTAGCTAAAAATCCAAGCTACTAAGAGTTTTAAAGGATTTTTGCACTAGAAAATGCTTGGTACTTCTTGTGAGCCAGAGATTTGTCATGACCCAATTTCTAAAGTCATGATGGTACCTACGACCCCCCTAGTAGGAGAACCAATCCCCGTAGTTCAAAACAGTTAGTAATGGGCTACTACCTAATCAGTACGCATAATAAGTAGAAATAAATGGAATCTGAATATAAAGATAAAATAATGCGGAAGAAACAACCAGAATATAAATACATAAAGAAACTACACCAACCCCAAGACTTGGTATCGATAGTATATGAGCTTCCAAATAGAATACAAGCTAGAAGTAACGAAATGAGATATACAAATGTTTTAAAAGTACAAAGAGTACAACGCCAAAAGATGAGATATGGTCAAGCCCCAAACGTCAGGCGCTCACCCTAGTCTTGAAGATCCAAGAGTCATACGAGTCCCCACATGATCAATGGTGAAAGCTTACACTAGTATCTGCACCAGAAAGAGATGCAGAGTATATTATGAGTACCAAGACAACGAGTACTCAGTAGGCATCATAGGCCGATCGAGCGCAGAAAGATAATATATAAGTAATACATTACAGGAAAGTAAGTAAAAATACAGGGATCCACCTAAATCTAGTTATATAACCAAAAAGGGAACAATTCAAACCACCAAGAAGAAATAAATAACAAAATCAATCCAGGAAACTAACAATCCAAGTGCACCAAAACGAATGCAATGCGATGGGATATGATGTGATGTATGAGTGCATGATGATATAAGCCCATAAATACCTCATCGGACTATGTATATATATATGGGTGTATGGGTGCATAATAGTATAAGCCCAAAAATACCTCATTCGACTATGCATATATATATGAATAGTATAAGCCTGGAAGTACCTCATCGGACTATGCATTTAAGAATAGGCACGTAAGAGTGCATAATAGTATTAGCCCGGAAAAACCTCATCAGACTATGCATATAAAAATAGGCACATAAGAGTGCATAATAGTATAAGCCCAGAAATACCTCATCGGACTATGCATATAAAAATAGGCACATAAGAGTGCATAATAGTATAAGTCCAAAAATACCTCATCCGACTATGCATATAAAAATAGGTGTACTGCAGAAAATATCCAGGAATACCCCTCGGACCAGCATCAAAGTAGTGTTATCCCTTTCCGTTCCAAAACCAGTGTTAAGAACCCAGTAAAACTCCTTTAAAATCTGAAATCCATGAATATCACAAAATCCTCAAGTTTCAAACCAAAAGCCTCGAAAACCTTTCCTTTCCGTGCCGCTAGGTATATAAATGCAATATGAACATGCAATGTCCTAAAATCACAGAATATATCACACCACAAGGAAATTTAGGGCAAAACACCCTCCAACCAAGGAAACTGACCTGGGACTCCATCCAAATCCAAGCTATGGCCTCGGGCCCACAATTTACACACAACTAGTAAAGCCATAAATAATGGAAAGATAACCATGAAAACCACTACAAGCATCTACTCTACCTCTAAAACCTCCTAAAAGCATACTAAGGATTCTACGCTAACCACAACGATACTACAAGCTCTTAGACTAAGGATAACAGTAATATTTCTAATCTAATATCCGAAATGGCCAATTTAATACAAGTCACAAGATTTAAGTCTAATTCTACCTATAATCCAACCTAATGTTCCAATAATGTATAAATATATATAATCTAACTAAACACAATCTAGAAAGTAAACTGTAACCTATCTGTCATCCGACGACAAGCTGCTAAGACGATGATGCCCAAGCCCGAACAGCTCTGAGGAGCTCCAATTTGCGAAAAACTATCACAACAATAATCTACACATCAATGGGAGATTAACGATACCCATAATGCTATACATATACCCGAGTCAAAATTTGGGTTACCGGCGGGCCCGTGGGCCCCGCAACCCAAAACCAGAAATGAAAACACCCATGTGTTCCCCATCTTCCCGGGAGAACAATGCTAAAAATTTGAGCGGATTCACACAAGGGAAAGGGCTCAAAACAGCCCGCTCAATAAGGAATTAAAAATGGAATTTTCAAGAATAAAACCGAAAATTAAGGCAAGAACCACATACCACGAAGAGATAGAACATGCCAAAGAAGTGAATTCTCCCAACCCACGAGCATGCAGCCAAGGACGAGCAGCTACATCAAGAATATTCCCCAAGCTTTCAAGAAAGTCATCCATTGAGTCTACTTATGGAGAAAAAGTAAATTGGGGAAGAAGAAGCTTACCAAAACGACTAGGGAGCAAGGTGATTAGTCAACTTGAAGAATTCCCCAAAGCTTAGAACTTTCTTGGAGAAATTTCTAGAGAGTGGAAACTGATTTGGAGTTGGGGAAATTATGAAACAAAGGCTGAAAAAATGAAGAAAGAGAAATTTATAGGCCTGGGTGCAGGCCAGCGGTATCGCGCTAAAGGAGCGCGATCGCATTGAAGGGAGGATCACAGACCAGTGCAATCGCGCTATCCTAGCGCGATTGCATTGAAGTTAAAGTCACAAGCTAGTGCGATTGCGCTGCCCAGGCGCTATCGCGCTGAAGGCCACCAGAAGCAGAAAAATCAGCAATAGCTAAAACTTTTATGGAGCATTTCAGGCACAATCGGAACCCGATACTCAAAAATCAATAATGCTACTAGAGTGGAAATGACATTCCGGACTCAATGGAATCAACGAATTTCCCAACGAAGATCATTTTAAGGAAAAGTGGGCCCCATGATCAAAACTAACTCGGAACTCAATACCCCAAAATAAGTTCGGAAGTCCCGGGACCCAAACCACAGGTTCTCCTAGCCCAAAGTTGACATTTCGGAGCTAACAACACTGACAAAATTTCCATCCGAGGCCGTCTTATCTAAATGTTGACCAAAGTCAACCAACCAAGACCAACTGGCTTGAAAACACAGAATGAGAGAGAATTTCAAGCTGAAAAGCTCCCAGATCCCAACCAAATGTCCCACTAGATTAAAGTCCACGCTTCGGAGCTATTAGAACTGTCAGAATTCGATTCTGAGCATGTTCACCAAGAATATTGATCAAAGTCAATGATTTTTAAGGTTTAAAGCTCTAAAACAAGGAATGGCCAAAAAGACCAAACAAACAGCCCGGGTACCGAACTACCGGTCCCAGCAAGCCATAAATGAATTGGGGCCGCTACAAGCAATCTCTAACAGTACAAAAAAGGCAAAAATGCGTAAATAACCGGAAGGGTCATTACATCATCCACTACTAAAAAGACTTTCCTCCCGGAAATTCAGGAAAGAAGAAAACCCTAGAGATTTAAGAACAGCGGGTACGAAACCCGCACTACTCACTCGGACAACCCGGGTAGCCTCCTTGACCGGATGACACCCAACAGAATGGAACCACAGAAGACAACCAAGCCTAAACTTCTTACTAACCAAGCTAGATTCCAAACTTAAACTCCAAACTCCAAGGGTCTGCCAACCCAAACTGAACCTCAAGAAACACAACCGGAAAGCACCGACCCAACACTGAAACCAAAGAGTTGAGGCGATCCACTCACCAAACTTGAATACTTAAAAACCACAACCAAGTTTACCAGAAAAGCCAATAACCACAACTCTAACTCATGAACTCGCTGATCAGTAAAACCTCTTTATTATGAACTGAATCCTTTTGCACCACAAACAGGAAGCTTCATGTAAGTCAAACACTCAAACCGCCCTAGAAATATCAACTGAAACACCAGAGATCCATAATTTCCGCTTATACTCTACCACGAACAAAATCACCCTTTTTACTCAAACTCTACCCAAGACAATCCATAGTCTACTAACCCTTGCCATCCAAGATAACAACCCATAGCATATCATCAAAACTGGAGTTACTTGCCCTGACTGACCATCAACCAATGAATGGACACTTTTGTGAACCTAAAACTCGCTAACTGAACCCAACTGAATAACCCATTTGAACCCGACTGAAGTTTGCACACTAGGGTTAGGAAAGGAATGAATGAATGAACGCCCTCTGTTGACAGAGAAACTCCAAAACTGTAGAACGAACCCAACCCTGATAAACCATGCTAAGTCTGAATCAACTGGAAGTGAATTAACCAGAGTAACCTGCCCAACAGACCCAAACAAAAACCAAGATCCTGCAAGGAGTGTGGTAAGCCTGCCATGAAGCCCATAATCATCAGCTAAGCTCCCCAAGGTCGCCATTTTAGCTATAGATTTTTTTTTTGCATATACGTTCAGCTCATCCCTTTGGATCGAATCAACCGCTCTACTGTATCAGCATACAAACCAACCATCCTGAAGCATACCACACACCAAATTTCTAGTCCATACTAGCCGAGTTAGACCAATGTTGGAACCCCATATAAAATATAATCCCTAAAGAATCAACTAATCGAGCTTTCAACTCTCGACAACCAATGGTGACCACCAGTCTCTAAGTATCAATAAAACACAAAATAGCCTCGCTAGCCTGAACCCGCACAACCTAATCACATAGAGCATACACCACTGCTGATTCTTAAACTTACGCCGCTGAGTCTATCCAACCATGGTAGAAGGAACTTCGTACTAACTAGAACACCATCGAAATATGAAATGTCTAGCCTAACTCAAAGGTTAGCTAAGGACTAGGTGTCCAAGGCCAACTATCACTCCACAACTGAAATGGGAAAGCTACGTTGTCTGAACTTATTACCTTCCAACCCAAGAAGCTGCAACCGAAGAGAATCAATTACGAACTATCTGGAGTAGTTTGCTAGCCCACGATTCTACAACTCAATACCAATATCCAATCAATGCCTCTGTCGGAACCCATAAGTAAACCCATACACTGTCGATGAACACTCAGGTACTGGAGCCTACTAGGCCATGAACACATAATTTTCCCAACCCGCAGATGCTACCGAAACTTGGTTTCCCCCAAAGAATATAACAAGGAAGGCAAGGTCGATGCAACAAGCTCCAAAGTTAGTACTGGGAATGACCATTACCGTAATCTCAGACTGGAAGAAATCCTGACCTCGAATCTATCAAAAGGAATGACACCACAACCTGAACTTGATCGACGAAAGTCACCAATATACAAACCAAAGCAAACTCTCGATCAATGATAAGTTATTAATCTACTAACTTATTGAGCCTATATCCATGAATTATTACTATGTTTTGAATAAATTTAGAGGTTCTTATGGCCTTTATTGATGTCTATGCATGTACTTTTGATAAATGATAAGAAACTATGCATGTACTTTTGATAAATGATAAGAAATAAGAAAATGGACCCAAAAAGAGCTAAAAGGGAGTGAAGTGTGAAGTGTTTGGAAAAGCTGGAGATTCTGACCTGATATGCGGTAGCCGTGGGACACGCACTAGCCGAAATGCGAACCATACCTCCTCCGCATGAAGCTGCAAAAGCCACTGAAGAATCTACTAAAGGGTGCAGTCATTGTGTGATGCGCACATCCCAAGGTGCAAACCACACCCCTTTCGCATAAAGCTCCCAAAGTTAGCTGAAGGCACTGGTCCAACTGAAGAGGGTGTGCGACACGAACATCACAACGTGCAAACTGCATATCACCAGAAGGGCAATTTTCTCCTAAATTTTAGTAACATTTTGGAAAACTATAAAAGGCCAATTTAGGCACAATTGTAAATAACATTCTTCAGTCCTAAGTATTTTAGAGAGATTTTTGCCTTGAGAACAAGTTTTCCTCTCCAAAGAGAAGAGGGTTTGAATCCATTTTCTTGGTTAACCATTTGTGTACTGAAATTAAGCTTAGAACTTGAGATTCAGCTCCAATGAAGAGGATTTTGACTTACCCATTTGGTATAGCTCTCTCCTTTTCTATGAGTGGCTAAATTTTCTTGTCTATGGGTGTGTTGATGATGGGTACTTGAAAAATGGGCGTGGGTGTTGTTAATGCATCTTTATAATTGCTTATTTGACATCGGTATAGTAGTTTCACCAAGTTTTAATCCTAAAATTAGTGGTTGCAAATATTAATTTTCATTACTTGACTATGTGATTGCTTGAAAGAGGATTTCATGATTTCGGATGTGAAATTACTAGTGGGAACTTGGGACTCCATCAAGATTTGAGGCTAGAAATAATTCTTATCAAAGGAATCACCCACTTAAGGGTCTAAGCTAGAGATAATGTGACCTCCTCAATCTTAGATTGGTTGTTTGTTGATCAAACCGATGATGCTCTAATCAAGATTATCGGATATATGGTTATTGATCGAGAGATAACAATCCATACCCTTGACCAATGCTTCTTTTGTCAATAAGCAAAAATAAGTGTGAATTGATAACCACCCTATCCCATGATTAAAGCCCCATCGGATACACATCCCTAGTCACCTACTCAATTTGGTACACCCGCTTTCGTTTATAGCTTTGATTTGAATTGTGATTGTAGTGACAACATCCCAATTTTCCCAACCTTTTACTTTTCTCATTTTAAGCATTTAATCTCATTGTGAACTCGTTTTGCACAATCTTCATTTAGCTAGCTCCAAGTCCCTTGGGTACGACCCCGACACCTGTTGGGAATTATAAATTTTGTTTTGCTGCATGATCATTGTGATCTCCAACTTCGGGGAGCATGGTTTAAGAGTTCATCAAAAATGGTGTCACAGCTCCCAGATGAGCCTCTACATGAAGTTTGGTTAAGGTTCAAAAAGAAGATTCTCTTGTGTCCGAACTATGAGTTATCGAACAATATATTGCTACAAAGCTTCTATTGGTCGTTTAACTCTCTAAATAAGTTGGTTGCTAACAACCTTGGAGGTGGCACCTTCATGGACTTAGAATTTCCCATTGCCTCGACTTTGTTAGAGCGAATGACAAAAACCAATCAAGCTTGGCTTATAAGAGAATCTGATGTACCAACTTTGGGAGGACCCTCATCCATCTTGGTTAATGAAATGCGGAAGAAGGATGAGAAGCGTGATGAGACAATGGAAAAAATAATGACACAAATTGATTTGATGGACAAGAATGTAATAGGAGCTGGTGGTTCTAAGATAGTGAATGTGGTGAGTACACCAGAAATAAAAGCGACTGATGATGAGTTCATGAGAGTGGATGATGGCAAACTGTGCATTATGATGGTGAGTTCTCATCCTGAGTATTATCGCTTGAGGGAGGAGAACTAAGGTTGGATTCGAGACAAAGAAAGAGATGGAAATTGGTAGGATAGAGACAAGGATGGTGATAGTTTCAATCACCAGAGTTTGAATCCCTATATCCCTCCGAACAAGGCAGACTCTCTCTACCAACCGGGCATAAGCAACCCCGACCATTCCAAGTTAGAGGACATATTGTCCTTGGTTCTTAAAAAGGTGGACACCATAAATACAGGAGTGAGCAAGCTAAAGAGTGAAGTCTCAATACTTCACTAAACTGTGAGCTCCCACTCTACCTCGATCAAGCATCTTGAGGCCCAAATGAACCACCTCTCAAGCCAAATGAAACCGAGTATGAAAGGGATGTTGCCTAGCAACACCATCACCAACCTAAAGAATGATTGATTGAGGTAGTATCATCGTGCTGCAATGTTAAATCAAGCGCGGCTTTGGAGGCAACCCAAGTTTCTTTATTTCTTTTTGGTTATCTTTTGTTGTTTTTGGTATGTTTGTAGGGAATGCATGGATGGAAAAATGAACAAGGGAAAGCAGGGCAAAAATAGGCTGTGCGGCGGACTGTGCAGACTGCACAAGCAATTATGTGTGTACAACACACTGCATGCCAAATCAGAATGCCTGAAGGAAATTTGAAAAATTATAGGTGATGTGCGCTGGGCCGTGCGGACCGCACGAGCCCAAGTGCGCGTCGCACCTCCATCGCATGGAAAAACAGATACCTGGGTAAACCAGGGGAGAAAAAGGGGCGATGTGTGAAATGTCATGCGATCCACACCAAGGCTGGTGCGAATCACATGTCGTGGCGCATGGAAGGTAAATTTGAATTTTTAATTGACCTAACCCGTTGATCAACCCGACCCAGAGATGACTCGGCTAAATTTTTCTTCTTTTCTTTTTAAAACTGCCTCTCTTCTCCTTCTTCCACCATCTTTTCTATAAAACTCTCAAAATTCTCTCCCAAAACCTTCCACAAACTTCTCTACTTTTCCCAAAATCTTTTTCTCCTCTCTCCCAATCACCTCCACCGCTACACCACCACTTCCGCCATTGTTCTACGGTGAGGTCTGTTTGGGTCAACATTGTTGAAGTCAAAAAAGCTTCAATTTTCACTCCTCTCTTTGTAATCTTCACTTGTGGTAAGCTCCCCGATGTTAAATACTTGTTTTTATGGAGGTTGGGAACTCATATTGTGAAGCATGCTTAGTAAAATTACCATGTTGGTTTTGGGTGAGATTCAAAAATTTTGGGTCCCCAATTTTGAGTTGTATTGATGATATTGCTTTGTGTCAACTTGGTAGAACCTAAATCTTGTTAATGCATGTTGATTAGTAGTAATTTTTATCCTTGAAATCTACGCTTGGGGTGAAGTCTGAGTAACCCACTTGTGACTAATGAATGATTTGGCCTAATGATAGATTGTGTGACGTCGTTCTTAAGGGCAAATTGTCGATTGTCATGAGGTTTTTGTTGAAAAAATTATCTCTTGAGGCTGAATTTTATCTGATTGTATACCCACGATTCTTGTTGAGCGTTATATTTGGGGTGTATGATCTTGTGTGGGGAGGGGGTTAATTATTGCTAAAATTATTGGTACCCGTTATTACAAGTGAGGGCTTGATGTTCTCAATGACAGATGGGGTAACGTCCATCTTAAGGGAAGTCATTGAGTTCCTTTATTGCTTGTTGTTGTGTTAATGGAAATTCGGGGAAGTCTGAGTACCTGGAAGTTATGGTCATGATATCCCTTGTCCCCTTTGTTTATTGTTGATTGGTTTGCTGCATGGTACCAAGTAATTAAGCACACCTTGCTCTATGGATCATATGCGTAACTCACAAGAACACAAGGAACCCAAAATTCCAATTGTGCCTTTATGCGCTTCACATATGATGCATAGATCTTGATGTGTGGGTCACACAAGACATCACACCATGTTGAAAAGAAAGAGCCAATTACTACTTCGAGGGGCGACGCCTGGTGTGACTCGCACTTTGTATGGTGTAAATCGTACCAGCTTCGCATCTTGATGGAAAATCCCTGTAGATTTATGTTTGTTTGTGCGATAGCACATGCAACACGCACTCTCTCTGGTGCATTTCACATGTGGTCTGCACAAGCCAACAGTCACCTACTTTGTTTTTCTATTCCATTGCATTCCATCATTTTTAGTTTGCTAACTTCTTCTTAGGTTTTGTTTTTGTTTTTGGCTCATAATCGCTATATGAAAAACATGTCTTCTAGCAGGAGAAACACGGGAGGCCAATCTAGGAAAATGACTGCAGTGGAAGAATCAAAGCTTTACTTTGGGGTGGAAGGCATGAAGGCCTACTATAAGCAGGACAAGAATAGAACTTTCATTATGGAGCAGAGTTTTAACCTGGGGGAAGTTGGGAGTGAGCTGCCCAACATGCACCAACAATTTGCTGATCGAGAGTGGTAGCTATTCCAGAATGTCCTTAAGGAATACTATGAGGAGATAGTCCTAGAATTCTTTGCGGCTTATCAAGCCACACAAGAGTCCAAGGGATACAAAGGAAACAAGGAGAAGTTCCCCAACTTAAATGCAGTTGTCATTCAGGTCAAGAAAGTTTTTGTTACCCCAGCTTCCATCAATGCAATCTATTAGGGTCTTCCAATCGAGCCTGCTCCTACACTTCTAGCTAGGTTGATGGTTGACTCAAAGACATATAAGGAGACTCCCTCCGCCATTGCTCAAGATGTCCCTCTCGGTCAACTATGGATGGATATATTTCAAGGAGGTCCCTGATCTTCGAGGCTCGCCTTTGGTATGATCTTGTTCGCAACCATTTCTTACCTTCCCAAAATGATCAGAAGATAACTCAAGATGGGGCAATACTAATTGCGGCCATTATGACGAAGGAACATGTGAACTTTGGGGAAATAGCGGCTATGGTGATAAGGAGAAAACCTCATCGAGAAAATGATTCCTTCCCCTTCCCGGTGCTGATTACTAAGCTTTATGCTAAGGCCGATGTCCCCATCCTCAGTTGCCATAAGTTCACTCATGCTATTGGGACTATAGACCTTGATAAGAAAATAGACAGGGATGCCCCTAGGTTTAAGAGGCAGAGGATTGAGCAGTTGAGTAGGGTTGACAGTGATGAGCTTGGTTCTAGAGAAGATGCTTCATCTCTCTCCCAGACTACTTCAGAGGCACACCCACATGCCCCTGCACCCTCTATGACCAAAAGTAGCCTTCAAGACATGGTGGACAAAACTCATAGCCATGAGCAGGAACTGGACGATCTAGCCACGAAGCTACCCAGTATGATAAATAGGGTTGTTAAAGATGTAGTGCGAGGGGTAACGGATAACTTGAACTCATCGTGCAAGAGGGTCAATGTCATAGAAGGGTCAATCATGACACTGCGGGAAGATGTTCACAAGGGCAAAGGTAAAGCTCTGGTGGTAGAAGCAGATTTGACCACCTTGCCTCTACCTCGTTCAATTTCCGGACCCTTGGACAACCTGTTTGCAGCCTATGTGGATGAGGATGATGTGTTGCTTGGTGATAAGGATCAAGAGTTGGATGATGATCAGAATCTAGATTTTCAAAGGGTTCTCCATGAATCCACACTTTCTGCGCACTCCCGAAATGGTGGTGCTGGCCCGAGTGGGAGAGCCTCAGATGAGGAGACAACTACAGATGATTATGATGATGAGGCTTAGTCCTCCAGGGAGTTCCACTCTCTTTCCATTAAACAATTAGCATTGAGGGCAATGTTATTTTTATGGGGAGGGGGTGACTTTACTTGCTTTTGTTGGTACCCGTGATTGAACTTGAGATATTAATTTTAATTTCCCTTGTCGGGCCTTGATGACATTCTGCTAGATTTTATTTGGCCCTTGTTAGACGCATTTTGGATGATTTTGATGCTATTGCCCTTGCCGAGCCTTTTGGTTATGTTTTGTTTTTATTTTGACCTTATTTGTCCCCTTGCCGGGCTTGATTCTTGTTGATTGAGATTGTGTTGCCGGGTTGGTCTTACATGTCCCATTGTTTCACTACTCGTGCTTTGCAAATGCGCTAAAGGCCTACACCGAGGCTTTTTTAAAAATGAATCATGAGTACGTAATGTGGATGTCGCCTTATTAATAGTAGTTTAGAAATAAACTCAAAGGGTTTTCTTAATACCACAGTTCTTTCCCAAGGAGCAAAAGTTTTGATTATTTTATTTTTCTTTCCTTTTGTGTTTGTGTCAAACCGGGTTGGTGTTTCCCTATAATAGATTGAGAGGCGACTTTCTTAAGGTAAAACACCAAGTTTTAGTTTTAGAATTGAGTCCATAGTTGCTTGTCTTGAAATGGGCCCACCAAAATATTTCTCATAGCAAAGTGTTTTGAAAATAAAAGGAAGAAGGGAAATGATTTTTGAGGGAAAGTATTCTCTTGTCATGACTTGCACACTCTCACTTTGGCTTGATTGACTCACAAATGAGTGTGTAATGAACTCGGAATAGCTTATCGAAAATCATTTGTCCCAATTGATTTTGAGACTAATGAAAGAAGTCTTGTGGCATGATTCCTTGTGTGGTGAGGCTTTACCTTGATTCTTGTGCATAAGTGTCATCTAGAACTTTCCCTGAATGTGATTCAAGGCAAAATTCTAGGTGTGACCGAGCTTGGAAGATGTCCTTAAGCCCTTTTTGATAGCCATTTTGCCCAAATGACTTCCCATGACTTAAACCCTAGTGAAACTCTTTGAGCTTGTGACCATTCTTTGGCACCTTGTTAACACCTTGACCTTTTCGGAACCTCTATTTTGGCACCCATCCTCCCTAATTGCTTGAAAAATAAATGTAGGCTAAAAGCCTAAATTTGGGGGGGGGGGATGAAGGATAACATAGGCCCTAAGTTTGGGGGTGTATGTGATCAAATGAGGAGAAGAAAAGAAGTGCACTCAACGTGCAAGGTAGCACCTTAGCTTTGAATTGAAAATTATCTCCAAAAGTTCAATCCAATGAGCAGAATGAAAAGCAAATATAGGTGCTACCAACCAAAGGAGATACAAGGAGTTTTAATGATCATGAGTAAAAACAAGAAATCTTGGGTTGTCTGAGGGAGAAATAAGGCGAAGATGAAATTGAAAAAATGTGAGCAGTGTTCGAAATGAGAATAAAGAGCATTAGGGAGGTGTAGTCACTTGAACCAAATAAAAATTCTCACCTTATCCTTAGACAACATCATAACCCACAAGTCCTTGGTGATTCCGAGCTTGGCTACCCTACATTAGTGGCGATATACATGAAGGGCAAGCCTATGGTTCGACGCGTATGCACTTGAACTTCCTTGAAAGAGTGAGAGTCTTTTTAGTTCTCCTATAATCCCGATTGTTTGTAAATTGAATGATTGTTAGTGGGATTCTCTCTTGTGGTGAGTTGCATCATGCACTCAAATTGAAACATGAGGTCTCTATTTCAATTGAGGGGAATGACTGAGACAAGTTGTATGGCGAATCTCGAGGAAAATCTTGAAGCCATGCCAATGACTTGAGAAGCTTAAATGTATTGTTTTGAATGACAAAATTCCCTTGATTTTAAATGAGAATGAAGTCCTTTTGGAAAAGTTTAGAAATGGCCAAATGCCTTGAGTTTATGGTGGTTCAACTTGAGATGAGCATCGTAGTTGAGTCTTTTTTTTTTAAATTTTTTTAGTATAGATTAGTCTTTTGTGCCTTAATTGAGTCTAGAGCATAATTCATTCCTTGGCTTGTGAGTATCTTGCTTGAGGAAAAGCAATAGTTCAAGTTTGGGGGTTTGATAAGTCGGTAATCTACCAACTTATTGAGCCTATATCCATGAATTATTGCTATATTTTTAATAGATTTAGAGGTTCTTATGGCCTTTATTGATGTCTATGCAGGTACTTTTGATAAATGATGAAAAACAAGGATATGGACCCAAAAAGAGCTAAAAAAGAGTGAAGTGTGAAGTGTTCGTAAAAGCTGAAGATTCTGAACTGAGATGTGATGGCCGTGTGACACGCATAAGACGAGATGCGAACCGCACCTCCTCTACATGAAGCTGCAAAAGACACTGAAGAATCTGCTAAGGTGTGCGGTCGCTGTGCGACGTGCAAATCCCAAGGTGGGAACTGCACCCCTTTCGCATGAAGCTCCCAAAGTTAGCTGAAGTAACTGGTCCGACTGAAGAGGGTGTGCGATGCACACATCATGACGTGTGAACCACACATCGCCCAGCACGCAACTCGAAGGGAAATTTTTTCCTAAATTTTAGTGACATTTTGTGAAACTTTAAAAGGCCAATTTAGGCAAAATTGTAAATAACATTCTTCAGTCCTGAATATTTTAGAGAGCTTTTTGCCTTGAGAACAAGTTTTCCTCTCCAAAGAGAACATGGTTTGAATCCATTCTCTTGGTTAACCATTTGTGTACTCAAATTGAGCTTAGAACTTGAGATTCAGTTCCAATGAAGAGGATTTTGACTTACCCATTTGGTATATCTCTCTTTTGCTATGAGTGGATAATTTCTCTTGTCCAGGAGTGTATTGATGATGGGTGCTTGAAAAATGGGTATGGGTGTTGTTAATTCATCTTTATTATTGATTATTTGACATGGGTCTAGTTGTTTGACCAAATTTTAATCCTAAAATTGGTGGTTGCAAACATTGATTTTCATTACTTGACTATGTGATTGCTTGAAAGAGGATTTCATGGTTTCGGATGTGAAATTACTAGTGGGAAATTGGGACGCCATCCAGATTTGAGGCTACAAATAGATCTTATCGAAAGAATCACCCACTTAAGGGTCTAAGCTAGAGATAGTGTGACCTCCCCAAGCTTAGATTGATTGTTTGTTGATCAAACTGATGATGCTCTAACTCAGATTATCGGATATATGGTTGTTGATCGAGAGATAACAATCCATACCCTTGACCAATGCTACTTATGTCAATAAGCGAGAATAAGTGTGAATTGATAATCACCCTATCCTATGATTAAAGCCCCATCAGATGCACATCCCTAGTCACCTACTCAATTTGGTACACTGGCTTTCGTTTATAGCTTTGATTTGAATTGTGATTGTAGTGACAACATCCCAATTACCCCAACCTTTTACTTTTCTCATTTTAAGCATTTACTCTCATTGTGAACTCGCTTCGCACAATCTTCATTTAGCTACCTCCAAGTCCCTTGGGTATGACCCCAACACCCGTTGAGAATTATAAATTTTATTTTGCTGCACGATCGTCGTGACCTCCAACTTTGGGGAGCATGATTTAAGCGTTCATCAGTCACCAGCTCAGTCAGCTACTAGAACACACACATACACACAAGGAGTCATCACCTTCCTTCGCAAACCAGACAAAACCATTTCCAACACTTAGACATAGTCTGTAGTCAAAACTCTACCACAATGTCACAATCAAACGCCAACCATTGAACTACGATTGAAACACACTCCAACTGGAACTGGGGAAATAATAACACAACCCAACCGGACAAGAAACTGAGGATGACTATGGGAACAACCCACATACTTGCCAACCTCCTAACCCAACAAAACAAAGAGGGTTGACTCTAAACACCCAGGAAAACCAAACCAATCAATGCACGCTAGCAAATGCTAGAAAATAGCCTAGGCAACAACCATCTAGGACCGCTAAAAAGAGAAGACTCAACACAAGCCTAGAGTCACAACGGAACTGGAAGCAAAACCAACCAGAAAAGAGACTAATAAGAACTACACATGAGCTACAACTACGGGTAAATACCTCACAAGAATAACTCCCCCCATCCAATACTAAGGAATAAACTACCAGTAACACAATGCATAAACACTACAACTCAGGTAGCCAAACAACAAAATAAGTAGCAGGTAAGCATATAAAAAAAGAAATGATAGAAGGGAGGGAGTCGCATCACAAATAGTACTATCACAAGTAGAAGGCAATAGGAGCCTTACCCAGAGACAAGATATCAGGAACCTCTACCTCTGGCCCACTAAGAGGGGCATCAGACTGACATGATCTAACTCTGAACTAGGTAGTCAACGCTGAAGGCTAAACTGCCCCGCGCCGGGGAAAATCTCTAAGATAGTGACCAACCACTCCACAACCAAAGCAAACTAAGGAAGCCTTGCCCTGATGAACAATACCTGTCGGCTCTAGACAGAAACCTGATCCACCTGGCTGAAAGCCACCTCTAACCATCCGGGGACCACCCCTACTACCATGTACACTGCCTCTAACTAGTGTGCTGGAGCCTTGGGGGCCTAAACCATCAGATCACGTCACCTAGGGTGCTGCACTGAAGGGCACTCTCTAGCAAAGTGGCCTATCTCACCACACTCAAAACAACCTCGGCCGACCATACTCCGCTGCAAAGATCTGGCTAAATCAGAATGACTAACACAACCTGTGGGACCAGAATGAGCACCTCGTGAAGCTGGAACGTAGAGGGGTGAAACTCTATGAATCTTTGACAAGTCCTAGAAAAGTGTCCCTGCTCATGAAAAGTATAACAACGCTTACCCACAGTGCCCTGATGAGAGAATCCGGCTAAACCAAACTAGCCACCACAACCTATACGCTCTGAATGCAAACCCCAAAAACTATCCTGACAACGACGCCTCTTACTGCTACCTCCATATGCCTCGCGACATAAGCTATTGATAGCCTAAGCATGATCCACTACCTGAAGAAAGGTCATCCCAACTGTAACCAAATGCTCGGTAGCCAAATGGAGCAGTGAAATCAAACCTCCAACAAAGCTCTGAACCCTATAACACTCTGAAGGCACAATCCTGGTAGTACGCCTAACCATCTCATGAAATATTTTCTCATAGTCTAACACTGACATACAACCTTGCTGAAGAATTGGAAGCTCAACCCTAACTAAAGTACCACTCGAAGAACCGGGTACTGAAACACCCATCGGAGGACTCAGAGTCCTAACCATGGTGTCCTAAAGAACTGGGGTAGCTATGAATCCAATTAGAGGTTGGGCTGGCCCCACACCCCTTATCTGATGTGGTAAACTCTCACTCTAAAGTACTGGCACTGACAGAAGCACCAAAGCAACAGGCACATAAGCCTCAACATCACCCGCTGACGAACTCGTCTTAGAAATCTAAGAAGGAATGTAACAACCGATGTTTAAAAGTCAATAAAGCCAGGAACGCACGATAAAGAGCCAAGAAGATGAAACTTTTCCTAGCAGTGCCCTGTAGCCTCCCGCAGATACGATACAAACATCATCGTACCAATCCACGAGAGTCTACTAGACACTTTGCTTCTGTACCATGACACCAGTGAACCTAGAGCTCTGATACCAACTATCATAACCCAATTTCTCAGGTTATGATGGCACCTAAAACCCCTAATAGGAAAACCAATCTCCATAGCCCCAAATGGTTAGTAATGGGCTACTACCTAACCAATATGCACAATAAGCATAAATAAGAGGAAGCTAAATATAAAGATATAACAATGCGGAAGCAATAACCAGAATATAAATACATAAATAAACTACACCAACCCCAAGACTTGGTATCGATAGTACATGAGCTTCTAAATAAAATACAAGCTATAAGTAACGAAATAAGATATAAAACTATCTCTGAAAGTACAAAGAGTATAGCACCAAAAGATGAGATGTTGTCAAGACCTGAACGTCAGGCGCTCACCCTTGTCTCGAAGATCTAAGAGTTGCACGAGTCCTGATAAGTCGGTATTTTACCTACTTATTTAACCTTTAAGCTTATGCTTTTGCTAGTTTAAAGTGGAAAAATAGTGCAATTGACACGGATTACTTCTATTTGTAGGTCTTTGTGTTTTAGAAGTGTTCGGGATGAATTCGGATGAAAACAAGTCAAAATAAAGCCATTCGGAGAAGCAAGTAGCTGGCAGCAGCACATGCCTTCGTGAACGCGAGGTCCTAGCCACGAATGCAAAGGCCAACCAAGTTGAAGATCCATGTACATGATCTCTTGACCGCGTATGTGAAGGTCCACCAGACAAAGACACTTCGCGTACGTGGTTGACCTTCTGCGCATGTGAAGAAGGAAAGCGGAGCAGCTGGGCAGTTTTGGAATTTCACATCCGGAGAAACCCCAATTCACATAAAACACTTCCAAGACGTCTTGAAACACATCTTTGGCTATTTTCACAACTTTTGAGTAGGCTTGGGAGCAAGGTTCATCAACCAACACCATAGGAGTGAAGATTTGGAGGAATTTATTGTAAAATCTTTAGTTTCCATTCTTCAACTCTTGTTCTTAATTGCTATTTTATTGGTGTATTGTTGACTTAAGATTTTGGGTTTGTCTTAGAGATAATACTTGTGTGGGTATTTGATTCTAAATCTAGATTTTGTTCTTGTTTGATTATTTTGGTCTTTTGAATCTTCCATTACTTGAATTTATGGTCAATGGTTGCAAACATTGACTTAGCTTTCTGATTTGGGTCATTGCTCTGGAGAGAATTTCCCTAAATTTGGGAAGATCCAATAGTGGGTACTTGAGAATCCATCTAGATTAGAGGCTAGGAATAGCTTCTATCGTGGAATCTCTTATTTAAGAGTCTGAGCTAGGAATATGATGACCTCCCCAAGTTAATTAGTTGCTTGATTATCGCACCGAATGATGTTCTAACCAAAATCATCGGTAATGTGGACGTTGATCGAGAGATAGCATTCCACACTTATGACCAAGACTACCTAAGTGTCAATCGGGTGCAAGTCTTGTGAATTTAAATTCCCAAGCCCATATCTCCCTTGTTATCCTTGCTTGGTGAAAGCAAGGTGAAATCCATTTATCACTCTATCTTTTATTTGTTTTTATTTATCTTTTTGTTTAAGTCTAAAACCCCCCTTTTTGATATCTTTTCCCTTTTTGTTATTTGAACTTCAATAAGTTGCTTGGACTCTTCATTAGCTCGATCGCAACTACATTGTTCTCTTGGGTACGACCCTAACACTCGTTGGGAATTATAAATTTAGTTTTGACTACGCGATCGCCGTGACCTCCTAATCAGAGAGCACGGTTTAGGCATTTATCAAAAATGGCGCCGTTGTCGGGGAACAATTTGGCGCATTGAGTTAGTTTAGGATTTGATTTTACTTACTCTAGTTCAATTTTGTGAATAGTTGTTTTTGTTTTGTTTATTTTCATTATGTTGAATGATGCCATGGCATTTCATAGTGAGGATGTTATGAATGAGGCGAACTTGAAGGTGGAGACACCCAAATCCCACTTCAACCTTTGTTCGACCTTAAGTTTGATTTAATGGACAAAAGTCAAAGTAATAAAGCTTTTGGAAGACCTTGTAAGGAGGGTGAATGAAGGTCTATCCGATTTTGAGTTTGTCATGGAACGAAGTCAAAGTGTCCTTCCTCACTTGAAGGCTAAAAAGTGCGACATGAGAAATCAAGAGAATGGCCTTCTCATTCTAAAACATTCACCTCGAGAGTGCCACCAGAAATTCAATTCATGTTTGAGTCGAAGGTTCAAATATTCTAAGTGGAAATCTAGATGGTGAGGTAGCCGGCGTCACACCGAGATGTTAAATTGTGTGCTTGATGGGAGGCAACCCATCATTTTTATGTTTTACTTCACTTTTTGTTTCTTTTTTCTTGTGTGTTTTAGGTGCCCAAGGGAATGAGAAGAGGAACCAAGTGTTGAGAAGCACCAAAAATACCTCTGAAAAACATGCTTTTCATACCTGGAAGAGTGCCCGTCGCACATGCCATCGCACAAACAACCAGTGGATTTATCAAAACACTGACATGTGAAAACATGGTGCGTTTCGCACCTCACAAAGTGCCTGTTGCACCAGGCATCGCACATCATGGGCAGAATGCTGAAAAAAAAGTTAAAATCTGGTCAGACCAGTCTCTTTCGCGAACGCGAAAGACTGGCCGCAAATGCGAAGACCTACCCTACTATAATTCTTTGCGAACGTGGTGGACTGGCTGCGAATGCAAAGGCCAGCTAAATGCCAATCCTTCGCAAATGCAATGGCTTTACATGGGCGAAGCTTACATGCAGATTCCAGGTATTATAAAACATTTCAAATTTCAGAGGGGCCTATACGGTTCATTCTCAAAACAACGATATTTCTCCTCCTTTGGCACACAAAAACTCCATCAATTTCTTTCAAGCTTCACAACTCTGAATCCATCAGGTATGAACTCCGCCCTTCATGCATTTTGAAATGAGTTCTTTTTCTCCCTCAACTTGATGTGTATTCAATGGGTAATGGCATTTTTTTAGTTGATCTCCTTTTACTTTAAATCAATTTCTAATTGTGTTTAATTGTTAAATTGTTGGGTGAATTTGGTTGAGGCAATATCCTAAATGGTGGAACTAAAAAGTTCTATTTTAATTGGTTCTAAAACCTTGGGATATCAAGAAAAAACTGCTTGTCTCACATGTGTTTGAGAAAATGCTTCAATGAGGCACTGATTTGGGCATCCCGATAGCCTTCGCGGGCACCTAGCCGCGTTCGTGAAGGCAAAAAATTTTGAAAAAAATTAAGTCCTTCTTCACGAATGTAGCCACCCTCCCATGAATGCGAAGAAGGATCGTCTGGCAGTGTCAAAATAATGGCAATGCACAGCCCTCCTCGGAACTTGTTTTGGCTATTTCTTTGGCTTTAGTACTTTATAATACATTGTTTTAAGTGTCCCTAAGAACTTTTAACATAATGGTGTGTTTTGTAGGTACTTTGATAAAAAAGATGGCCTCCAATGGTAGTGAAAATAAAGTTGAAAATGCTCCAGATGTGGAAAGAGAGGAGAACTACGATCATGATAGGTTCCTATCAGCATCATGTGATCGCCGGTATGATGATCTATTGTCCAAACCCTTTGTTAGGGAGAAAAGAATCAATATGGAAAAATTTGAGACGAAAATGCCAGACTTCTACAAGAGGTTGGTGCAGCGGGGTAGGATATGTTTTGCTTCTCCACCTATCGTGGCTAACCACACAGTCGTCACTGAGTTCTACGCCAATGCTTTAATCACTGATTTCAATGGCGCACTAGTTACTACCATTCGGGGAGTCCAAGTGAGCTTCAACCCCAAGATTATCAATGCATTGTACCACCTTCCGGATACTGACAATGAGGTTTACATTGCAAAATCCAAAGTTGAAGGGCACCAATGGTTGGTAGACAAGTTGAATGATGGGGTGACTCCAAATTGGTTGACTTCGCAAAAGGGGTTGATTCACATGAGTTTACTACAGAAGCCAAGACTTTGCTTGCGATTATCTGTGCGAGGATCATGTCATCCACTCATGACACAGATGTGACCCCTGACCAAGAATTGATGGTGGTAGCCCTCATTGATGGCATAAATGTGAATGTTGGGATCCATATTGTGGCTCAGATGGCTGAGGTAGCTAGTGGAAGGTCTAAAAACCTTTTCTTTCCTTCATTAGTGACCCAGTTGTACTATGATGATGGGGTGTTGCTGGATTCGACTGACGTTACAAAGAAGCCAGCGACTATGATCCACCCATTATTGAAAAGGTCCCCAGAAGAAAAGCAGAAGAAGAGAAAGATTTATGTGGCTTCTCCATCCTTTGGACAGTTTCCAGAGTCTTTAACTGAGCCTTCCGGTCCTTCTACAGTTACATCTAGATCATCTCAGTCTGTCGGAGCTCTACAGTCTGGGCCCTATCTCATGCATCACCTCTCTATCCTGATTCAAGGAGTGGATGCACATGTTCAACAGTTGTTAGCCGGAGTCTCTTCTGGTTCAGTTGGAGCCGACACACCAGCAGGTACTGAGTCCCCCCATCCTTTGCCAAAGTGGCCAATAAGCAGTAATTGATTAATGGTCATTTGAGTGCAATGAATGCACGCTTGGAGCATATGAGCCGCAGGCAATGAAAAGTGGAAAAGAGGCAAAAGAAGTTGAGCGAGTATGAGAAGAAGAAGAGCAAGTTCCTAAACAAGATGATGGATAAATTGAAGTCCTTTTGTTGATCGGGAGGAGCCAAAGAGGATGATGATGAGGAGGAGGAGGATGAGGAGAGACTTGAGTTTCTCTCTTCTTCCAGTTCAGATTGATGCACCTCAGGGAGCCCCCTCAAACTTATTCCTTACTTTGATGAATTGAGGGAACTGCCCTATCTTAGTTGGGGGTGGCATGTGATCCGCGCTCTATCTTTCTAGTTTAGCTTGCTTTACTTATGCTTTACTTATGGATATTACCGGGCTTGTTTTATTGTTTTGTTGGATATTATTGTGCCCTTGCCGGGCTTGTTTTGTTTGTTTGTTTATATATGTTTTGTTCCCTTGTTGGGTGTACCTTGTGAATTTGCACCCTCGTCGGGTTTTGATGTTGTGTGAAAGAAGTTGATGGTTTAGTTTTAGTTTTCTTTACTTTTTAGTTTCTTTTGTTATTTTGTAGTTGAGATATGGTTGTTGTGGTCCAGGGGAAGTCTGAGTACCCGTTAGGCTAGATGGAACTTGCTGGGGGATATTTGTTCTGCAAGTGACTATGTGCGAACCGCACGAGCTTCGCACAGGTCCACTGTTTGGCCTGTGCATTGGACGTGCGACCCACACTTTGTTACATGCGAGTCGCATTTGCCCAGAAAATGTGATATGTGATTTGATCCACCTTGTGTAGCCATGCTAATTTAGATAGATGAATTGGCCCAATGATGAGACTGGGTGACGACATTCTTAAAGGCAAATAGTCATCTTTTGAGGTTTTGATTGCAAATTAACTTGTTTGGTACCAATGAAGTAGTCTTGCATGCTAAGTGAAATAGGCATACCCTTCCAAAAAAAATTTGTGAAAAATGCATGGAGAAGAGTGATTTTGTGACAACTCTTTTAATCTTTTTGTGACTCTTGACTCATTAGTGGTGATAATGTAGAATAGCTCATCTTTGTTCTTGTTTAGGAAGTTAAAAATTGATCCTTATTTAATGATTCGCATGCCATGTGTGGTGAGGTTTAGTTGAATAATTCTTGTGCATGTGTGTCATCTAGAACTTGCCCCGAATGTGATTCAAGGAGAAATTCTAGGTGTACCCGAGCTCGGAAGATGACCTTAGGCCCTTTTTGATAGCCACTTCACCCAAATTACTGCCCAATGACATCAAATCTTAGTGAACCCCTTTGATCTTGTGACCGTTCTTTGGCATCTTGTTAACACCTTGACTTTGTTTTGAAACCTCTATCTTGGCACCCATCCTCCCTAATTGCTTAAAAATGAAATGAAGGCTAAAAGCCTAAGTTTGGGGGGGGGGGGAAACAAAATATAACATAGGCAAATGCCAAAGTTTGGGGGGGGCATGTGATCAAATAAGGAGAATAAAAGAAGTGCAGTCCAAGTGCAATGTAGCACCTTAATTTCGAATTGAAAATTGCTCCAAAAGATCAATCCAATGAGAAAATTAAAAAGCAAAAATAGGTTCTACCAAGTTAAGGTGACATACAAAGTTGAATGATCATGAGTTAAAAAGGAGGATCTTGGGTTGTGTTAGGGAGAGATAAGGTGAAGTTGAAATTGAAAATGTGATCGGTATTCAAAATAAGAACAAAGAGCATTAGGGAGGTGTACTCACTTGAACCAAATTAGATCCTCACCTTAACCCTAGCCAACATAATAACCCGAAAGTCCTTTGTGATTCCAAGCTTGGCTATCCTACATTAGTGGCGATTTATATGAAGGGCAAGCCTATGGTTCGACGTCTCTGCACTTGAACTTGTTTGTGAGCGTGAGTGTTTGTATTTGTCCCTTCTGATTGTCTTTGTACATACTGTATTTTTGGGAATTTCGTTGTTGTGAGGGCATGCGAATTAGGATAGTTGGTGACATTGATAAACTACAAAAATGAGTCAAATGAGCATGTTTTGATAAGCTAGTGGTTTGAGTCACATCTTGAGTATTGGTTGTTGTCACTTGCTTTTTCTTATTGTGCCATTGTATCATGAGTTTTTATTTTGAATTGAAGGAAATGCTTAGAGTAAGTGACCATGTGATTGACTAATTGTTAGTACCAACCGAAGTCATGTTTGGTGATTGAAATGAGTTTTCCTTGGCTTGTTGTATTTTCATTTGCACTTGTGTCTTATGCCTCTTGAGTTGGAAGCTTTAAGCTGCTTGAGAACAAGCAATAGTTCAAGTTTGAGGGTTTGATAAGTCAATATTTTACCTACTTATTTAACCTTTAAGCTTATGCTTTTGCAAGTTTAAAGTTGAAAAATAGTGCAATTGACACATATTACTTCTATTTTGCAGGTCTTTGTATTTAAGAAGTGTTCGAGATAAATTCGGATGAAAACAAGTAAAAAAGAATCCATTCGGAGAAGCAAGTAGCTGGCAGCAACACATGCCTTCGCGAACGCCGGGTCCCAGCCGCGAAGGCCAATCGAGTTAAAGCTCTGCGAGTGCGAAGGCCAATCGAGTTGAAGCTCTGCGAACACGATCCTTTGACCGCGTACGTGATGGTCAACCAGACAAAGACACTCAGCATACGCGTCTGACCTTCCGCGTAGGTGAAGAAGGAAAGCGGAGAAGCTGGGCAGTTTTGGAATTTCACATCCGGAGAAACCCCAATTCACATAAAACACTTCCAAGCCATCTTGAAAAACATCTTTGGCTATTTTCACAACTTTTGAGCAAGGTTCATCAACCAACACCATAAGAGTGAAGATTTGGAGGAATTTATTGTAAAATCTTTAGTTTCTATTCTTCAACTCTTGTTCTTAATTGCTATTTTATTGATGTATTGTTGACTTGAGATTTTTGGTTTGTATTACAGATAATACTTGTTTGGGTATTTGATTCTAAATCTAGATTTTGTTCTTGTTTGATTATTTGAGTCTCTTGAATCTTCCATTGCTTGAGTTTATGGTCAATGGTTGCAAACATTGACTTAGCTTTCTGATTTAGGTCATTGCTCAGGAGAGAATTTCCCTGAATTCGGGAAGATCCAATAGTGGGTATTTGGGAATCCATCTAGATTGGAGGCTAGAAATAGCTCCTATCGCGGGATCTCCCATGTAAGGGTCCGATCTAGGAATAGGACGACCTTCCAAAGTTAATTGGTTGTTTGTTTATCACACCGAATGATGTTCTAACTAAAATCATCGGTAATGTGGATGTTGATCAAGAGATAGTATTCCACACTTATGACCAAGACTACCTAAGTGTTAATCGGGTGCAAGTCTTGTGTATTTGAATTCCCAAGCCCATATCTCCCTTTTTATCCTTGCTTGGGTGAAAGCAAGGTGAAAGCCATTGATCACTCTATCTTTTATTTGTTTCTTCTTTATCTTTTAGTTTTAGTCTAAAACCCCCCCTTTTGATATCTTTTCCCTTTTTGTTATTTGAACTTCAATAAGTTGCTTGGACTCTTTATTAGCTCGATCGCGACTGCATTGTTTCCTTGGGTATGACCCCGACACTCGTTGGGAATTATAATTTTTTTTTGACTACGCGATTGCCGTGACCTCGTAATTGGAGAGAACGATTTGAGCGTTTATCAAGTTCCCACACGATCAATGGCGAAAGCTCACACTAGTATATGCACCAGAAAGAGATAAAGAGTGTAGTATGAGTACCAACACAACGGGTACTAAGTTGGCATCATAGGCCGATCGAGTGTAGAAAGATAATATATAAGTAATACATTATAGGAAAGTAAGAAAAAATACAGGGATCCACCTAAATCTAGTTATAAAACCAAAACAGGAACAATTCAAACAAACAAGAAGAAACAAATAACAAAATCAATCAAGGAAACTAACAATCCAAGTGCACCCAAACCAATGCAATGCGATGGGATATGATGTGATGTATGAGTGCATGATGATATAAGCCCGGAAATACCTCATTGGACTATGCATATATATATATGGGCGTATGGGTGTATAATAGTATAAGCCCGAAAATATCTCATCGGACTATACATATATATATGAATAGTATAAGCCCAGAAATACCTTATCGAACTATGCATATAAAAATAGGCACGTAAGAGTGCATAATAGTATTAGCCCAGAAATACCTCATCGGATTATGCATATAAAAATAGGCACATTAGAGTGCATAATAGTATAATCCCGAAAATACCTCATCGGACTATGCATATAAAAATAGGCACATAAGAGTGCATAATAGTATAAGCCCGAAAATACCTCATAGGACTATGCATATAAAAATAGGTGTAGGGGGGAAAAGGTCCAGGAATACCCCTCGGACCGGCATAAAAGTAGTGTTTATCCCTTTCAGTTCCAAAACCAGTGTTAGAAACCCAGTAAAACTCCTTTAAAATCTGAAATCCATGAATATCACAAAATCCTCAAGTTTCAAACCAAAAATTTCGAAAACCTTTCCTTCTCGTGCAGCTAAGTATATAAATGCAATATGAACATTCAATGTCCCAAAATCATAGAATATATCACACCACAAGGCAATTCAAAGAAAAGCAACCTCCAACCAAGGAAATTGACCTGGGACTCCGTCCAAATCCAAGCTATGGCCTCGGAACCACAATTTACACACAACCAGTAAAGCTAGAAATAATGGAAAGATAACCATAAAAACAACTACAGGCATCTACTCTATCTCTAAAACCTCCTAAGAGCATACTAAGGATTCTACGCTAGCCACAACGATACTACAAGCTCTTAGACTAAGGATAATAGTAATATTTCTATCTAATATCTGAAATGGCCAATTTAATACAAGTCACAAAATTTAAGCCTAATTCTACCTATAATCCAACCTAACATTCCAATAACATATAAATATATATAATCTAACTAAACTCAGTGTAAGAAGTAAATCGTAACCTACCTGTCGTCCGATGAAAAGCTGCTAAAATGATGATGCCCAAGCTCGAACAGCTTCGAGGAGCTCCAATTTGCGAAAACACTATCACAATAATAATCTACGCATCAAAAGGAGACTAATGGTACCCATAATGCTATACACAGACCCTAGTCAAAATTAGGGTCACCAGTAGGCCCGTGGGCCATGCAACTTGAAACCAAAAATGAAAACACCCATGTGTTCCCATATTCTCGGGAGAGCAATGCTCAAAACTTGATGGGAAAGGGCTCAAAACAGCCCGCTCAGTAAGGAATTAAAGATGGAAATTTCAAGAATAAAATCGGAAATTAAGGCAAGAACCACTTACCACGAAGATATGTAACACGCCAAAGAAGTGAATTATCCCAACCCATGAGCATGCAACCAAGGACGAGCAACAAAATGAAGAATATTCCCCAAGCTTTCAAGAAAGTCATCCATGGAGTCTACTTATGGAGAAGAAGCAAATTGGGGAAGAAAAAGCTTACCAAAATGATGAGGGAGTAAGGTGATTAGCCAACTTGAAGAATTCCCTATAGCTTAGAACTATCTTCGAGCAATTTCTAGAAAGTGGAAGCTGATTTGCAGTTAAGGAAATTATGAAACAAAGGCTAGAAAAATGAAGAAAGAGAAATTTATAGGCCTGGGTGTAGGCCAGCGCGATGGCGCTATAGGAGCACGATCGCGCTAAAGGAAGGATCACAGACCAGCGCAATCGCGCTATACTAGCATAATCACGCTGAAGGGAAAGTCATTGGCTAGCGCGATCGCACTGCCCGGGCGCTATCGCGCTGAAGGACACCAGAAGCAGAAAAACCAGCAACATCCAAAACTTCTACGGAGCATTCCGGGCACAATCGGAACCCAATACTCAAGAAATCAATAATGCTACTTGAGTGGAAATAACATTCTGGACTTAACGGAATCAAAAAAATTTCCAACGGAGATCTTTTTAAGGAAAAGTGGACCCCATGGCTAAAACTAACTCGGAACTCAATACCTCAAAACAAATATGGATGTCCCTGGACCCAAACCAAAGGTTCCCTTAGCCTAAAATTAACATTCCAGATCTAACAACATTGACAAAATTTCCATACGAGGCCGTTTTATCCAAATATTGACCAAAGTCAACCAAGAAAGCCAAACTAGATTGAAAACACAGAATGAGAGAGAATTCCAAGCTGAAAAGCTCTCGGATCTCGACCAAAGGTCTTACTAGACCAAAGTCCACACTCTGGAGCTAACGGAATTGTCAAAATTGAATTCCGAGCATATTCGCCAAGAATGTTGACCGAAGTCAACAATTTCCAAGGTTTAAAGCTCTAAAATAAGGAACAACCAAAAAGACCAAATAGATGGCCCGGGCACCGGACTACCTATCCAACAAGCCATAAATGACATGGAGCCACTACAGACAAGCTCTAACAATACAAGAAAGGCAAAAATATGTAAATGACCGGAAGGGTCATTACAAGATTGATTCTCCAAAAGAATCAAAGAATTTCCAAAAGCCAACCCCTAAATTAGAGAAAAAGAGGGCTATTTATAGGAGAAACCTTGGGATGATTTGAGGGGTTTCACCGATATGAGAGAATGGATTCAAAGGAGTTTTCTGGGAATTCACTTACAAATTTTGAAATCCTTTGGAGGATAAGGTTACAACTCATCAAATTCGTACTATCTTTGCATAAATTGAGTGGGATTTGCGAGAAAAGGATGAAGGTTTGAGGAGATGCTTCCACGCAACATCTTCTAGAAGTTTCTAGGATGATATCTCGTGCTAAGAATGCATAGTAGGTATGAATTTTAGGAGGGAAATTGCTAGTAAAAGCTGGATGGTACTAGGGTTCTGGCCATTGTGTCATTTTGGATGAGAAGGAGTGAAGCAAAGGGTCATTTTGGCGTTCTGATGAGAATGATAAGGAAGAAGAGTATTAAGATATGTTGGGGTTATAGGCTGGAGTAGGTCGGGGCTAGATTAGAGGGGACTGGGGCGGATAATTACTAGCTGAAAATTGATTAAGCTGAGGGTATTTATGGTCTGGCCACATTTGCAAAATGTGGCTAGATTTAATTCAAGAAATAGTCCAATTGAAATGATTTATTAAAATTTGACCATAATTGGAATAGACAAACTTACGGAAATTAATTACTTGAGCTTTTTTAATTAAAGCAAAATAAAAATAATCACTATTTCAAAGCACAATTACAATTAAGAGACCAATTATTCAATTAACCTTCAATATTAAACCAATTTCGAGACCTTGTTAGTTTAAACATGATTTTTTACTTGAAAATGATTTAAAAGTGATTTATTAAGTAAACTCTACATAACTCTACTTAGAAAAGGATTTTTCTTGAAAATGATTTGCTTTCATAAGAACAATTATCTTCAAAATTATTTTAAAAATTGAAGAAACTCAAATATTAATTCATATTGTGGAGGACAAAAAAATTGAGTGTCAACAACTGCGCCTCCCTATTTCCTATATTTATACGTATGAGACACAGATGGCCATAAGTTAGTCGATATGATGTCGGTTAGATACAAAAAGACACCACCATTTCTAGCATTGTATGATATGTATTTGTATTGGTATATGTATACGTATTTATGACATATGATTACATGAGCATACCATATATATTTGATTTCTATAAGGTCATATGCCGTCCATGAAGGCTATCAGAGTTTAAGTTTCAGGTGGTATCTCTATTACCCTTTTTATAATAGCTATTTATGATTCTACTCTCCCCCTTACATACCAGTACATTTTTATTTGTACTGATGTCCCATTGTCTAGGGACACTACATTTTTGTTTCATACGTGAAGGTCCAGGTAGGGATTTTGATCGACCCCTCCACTAGAATTCAAGGTTCATCAGTGAGTTGGTAAGCTCCACCTCTTCCTGTGCCTATCATAGGATGTTTAATTTTGTTGTACAATTTAGGTATAGTAGGGGCCTTGTCCTAACCAATGCTTATGACACTCTTAGAGTCTATTGTGGATATGGTATTCTGGGTTTCTTTTTGTAACTTTCAGTCTCCAACCCCATAGGTTTGGCATGTATATATATGTATGTATGTATGGGTTCAGTTGCGGGCTCGTCGTCCAACTAGTACTTCATTATTTTTGGCTTGTCTACCTTTGTCTATATGACTTGTTATCATTCAGGTTATGACCTTAATGATCCAGACTTAGTATTTCAGATGTTATGCTGCCTGACCTTTTGAGCCCGTAGTTTAGTCAGCTAGTATGTTTTAGTGGCTAAATCTATCAAATAAGGTATTGAGTGCCAGTCGCGCCTTTCCTAGTTTGGGGCGTGACACTTACATTCTAAAAATTTTCACACCAAAGAGACAAAATGACATTTCTAACTTAAAGGCCAAGAAGTACAAGATGTGATATCCTTTGCTTGGTTCCTTCATTTTTATACCACCACCCCTAGAGCAGAGCAGAAAAATTGATGTAAAGTTAGGGGTGCAATTCATAAGTTCTAAGTGAAAAAAAAAGTGGTGAACTTGATGGCGTCATGCCGCGATGTTAAATCAGGCGCTTGTTAGGAGGCAACCCAATTTGTAGTGTAGCTTCTTATTTTTATCTTTTATAGTGTCACTTTTTTGTGTTATTTTTGTTTTACAGGTTTGGGGAAGTCTGAGTAACTGAATTTGAAAGATAAGAAGCATGGTTGAGCTTAAGTGTGAGGTCAGAGAGTATTGCTAACCTAGTTTTATCGCATTCACTGCTTTAGGGACGAAGCATGATTTTAAGTATTGGGTGAGGAGTCTTTTGATATTTGTGAGTTAAAGATGAGTATGCAATACGATTTTTATTTTAGTTTCTTAAGCAGCATATCTCATCAACTCCTTGGTTTTTCTTATGACCTCGGTTTTTTTTTAGGGGGAGCTCTTTGAACTAGGTAATTTTTATATTTTAGAAGTAGTTGTTTTTAGTCATAGGTAGAGAAATTTTCTCGAGGATGGATGGATGACTATCGTCTTGAGGAAAAATTAGTTATAGGAAGGAGAAAGATAGAAACTATAGTCTTTTGAATTCTAGGTGCTTCGTCTAAGTATACACTAGACGTCATGGGTAATTCACCCAAAAGAAGCATAAAAAGTAGGAAACTTCATTTAGAGACACATAGGCTCTTTAACTTGACTCAAAAATCTAGAGATGGGATTAATAATGTTAACTCATTCAATTTGGTTGTGTTATAAATATGAAGTCTCAGGCAGCCATTTTTGAACCATTATACCATGCGTGGTGAGTGTTTGTTGTGTTTCTTATGTATCTTGATATCTAGAACTAGACCCATGTGTGTATGAAATGAAATATAGTGTTGAATTGTGGGATATGATCAATGCATTTCATTGTGAGCAAATTCTTTTGACTATTATTTGTGCCACCTTTACATTATCCTTAGTTAAGACCCTTTGAACCTTGAGCCTATTTATTTGACTAGCAACATGTTTATCCTATTCCCTTTTATTTGATTATCCTATATTAATTTGATCAAAAGAGTCCCTAATGCACTTTGTAGTTGAAAGACTTAAAGAGAAAAAGGAACAAAAGAGGAATGGTAAAAAGATAGAGGGAGGTTTTTTTGCTAAGAATAAGAACAAGATGTGGTTCCCTTGTGAAAAATAATTTGTATGTTGGTAGTAAGGAGAGGAAAATCAAATTAAAAAAAATGAAGTTTAGAAAAATCTCCTTGCTAACAATAAGTGAATGAAGGATAGGAAAAAAAACCAATAGAAAAGGGGGGAGCTTGAAGGAAAACATGAACATAAATTGAAGTTGAGGTTATATAAGGAAAAGAGTGAAAAAGTTCAAAGTGAGTGTTTTAAAGTGCATAGGGAAAGTAGTCACTATTGGATAAAGTGTTCCTACCCTTCCCTAGATGATATTACAACCCGTAAAAGTCCTTTTGATCCTACAATTTTGATGCTTTCTTAATACAGTATTAAACTAAGTGCAAGCCTATGGCATGTCTTGTATGCACGAAACTTTCTTTCAGACAATGAGCAAATTTTGTATCTATATGCCCCAATTTGGATATGTAGGTATGATGTGAGAATGGGGTATCTCTCTTAAATGTGAGGGAACTAAATGGTGACAATTTGGTATACTAATGATGGCTATATTTACACATGATCATGTTGGCCTTATTTATCAAAAAGAGTCAGTTCTAGAGGTTGTGTGGTTTCAATGACGGGTATGTGAAAATACGATTGATATATGCATGTTGAGTGGATTATGGGCCATGATTAAACTTCCTAGTTAACTTGGGTGTAAGTAGACCTGTTCAATTGGTATCTTAAGATGAAAAATTTGTACTGTGTAAAGTGATTTGTTCGAGGACGAACAACGGTTTATGTGTGTGGTGGTGATCCTGGGCATATTTATACACCCGTCTGCCTTATTTATCCATGTTTTAGCCTTATTTCGAGGGAAAAATCCATACATATCCTTATGGTTATTTGCATATTCATGAGGGTGAGATAATATGTCACGCCCCGAGGTTATTCCCTAAATATAACATGGTGCTCAGTGTCACAAGTGACCCCAAGTTAACCCATAGTCTGGCATATCTAGACAATTTCTAATTAAACATGAACTGTGCGGAAGCTGAAAGCATTTAAATATCTAAGATGGGAAGCATAAACCTAACCTGTTTGAATAAATATAAATGTGTGAAATGTGATAAATCTGAAAGTAAACTGAAATAATCAAAAGATGATTCTAGTATATGTCTAAAAGCCTCTAACTGAAGTGAGTTGCTGGGACAAGCCCCCAGCTAACTCTGAATATCTGAAACTTAATTAGCAATACCAAAATAATCAAATCTAACTATCATCCTCGAATCTTTGAGGACTCACCACTGAGCTGCTAAGTAAGGACTAGAAATCGGGCTAAGCGCGGTCTGAATGTTGAGTGCCTAAACCTACATCATAAAATGATATAGCATAAAAGCATGCGTCAGTACTTCGGATGTATTGAGCATGCAGGATATAACCAAAGCTGTAAAACATGGATACTGATATAGTAGTGCATACTGAAACATGAACTGAAGAGTAACTGTAAGCAATGACCTAGTAACTGCACATGAATATCACAATATGATGGCCTGAACTGAATAATTGAATACATGGTCAATGCAATGCTGAGTCTGACTGTGGGAGCTACTATTAACCAACATACCCCAAGCTGAGGTGACTTTGGGACCAACCTTTTACCCTGGATGGAAGGGTGTTCATACCTTTCCAAGGGTACAAACTAATCTGACGTGGATCCACTAAATTGATGTCCACAAGGGACAAGGGTGTCTTACCTAAACTGACGGGTAACCCCTTTCTGAACCTACGGTGGCACCGTAGTTATGGGACTCAGGGACTTCCACTAAAGGTCTCAGACTAAACTAATGGGTGAGCCTTCATCCCTTCGTCCACTCAGTGCAAATCCTACTCCCAACTAAATGCATAAGCAATGAATGCAAATGAAATGCTGAATAGCTCAAATACTGGTAATCATCTGAAAATACAATAACATGATACTGAAACTGATAGCATTCTAATTCTGAAGCATAAATGACTGAATCATCTGCCTAACAAGAATGATTTATGAGTACTGGAATTAACACATGCTAGGATTATTATACTCTGTACATCTGACTAATCCTAGGTTCCCAAGAAAGCATGTAATAATATTATAAAGGCAATAAAATATAAATTGCAATGAATTCATGAGGTTCAGGAACCCTAGGTCTGAAGATTTTATTGTTAACTAAATAGCTGGACTAAATCTAGGGACTCAATGGGTGAAAGGAACCCCACTGATTAAATCACATATATCTGAGAGAAGATTCTACCATTGAACCTTTGGATTTGGGGTTGAACCTGAAGAAAACCCTCTTGCTTGTTCTTTAGAGGAAATGCTTCTTTTCTTGTTTGAAACTTCTACGTGTCGATTTAGTTTAGGAGTAATGAGGGAAAAAGTGTAAAAACCCTTTAATTACTCCCCAAATGTCTCAGGATCGGAGTTAAAATAATTGGGAAAAGATCGGAATGCCCCCAACTTAAAATAGAAATTGCAGGTTTTCTTATGGTGGATGGGCCGCCTGACGGGCATCAGACCTGAGACGGTCCATCGGCTAGTGCATTGGAATAGGGAAGACTGGGTTGGTCTTCTGTACAGTACCCATGAAGGCTACCACAACCTGCCGCATCCATGACAACCGTGGTGATTGCCCATCGTGGCTTATGAGAATAGAGAGGGGAGTTGGTGGTTTCCCATGGGCTGCTCAATGGCCCGTTGGAACATCGATGCTTGTGGTAATGCCCATCTTGCTAAGGTAAGCTGAGAGAGCCTATGGGCTCTTCTCGTGGGGACCTCAACGGGAAATCATGTCTACAACGCCCGTGGGTTAGCCTGTGGGGCCTGACTGGAGGTGTAATTTTCTGAGTTCTTTATGAGTTATAGGTTTTAAATACTGGTATGAATTCTATGGTGTTAAAATATCCCCCCATTGGGATCATTTGTCCTCGAATGAAGACTAACTAATCTGAGTTAGGAGAGAAAGAGCTGCAATCCCTAACAACTGAATACTAGAAGCTAATATTTGTCTTAGTCTAGTTCTAAGTATGTAAAAGAATGCCAATAATACTGGAATAGCTAGGAAAACATGATTCTGGGACTAACATGCACATGGGGAAACTGAGAGACCGAAGGGAATATTACCCCATGCTTAAACTGAGTCGGATGGAAAGAGGTGAGGATACTTGTCCATCATGACTGCTTCTGCCTCCCAAGTAGCTCCCTCGACTGACTGATTCCTCCATAAAACTTTCACCGAAGCGACTTCATTATTTCTAAACCTATGAACCTTACGGTCAAGAATTTCAATTGGAACCTCCTCATAGGTGTTGCTATCCTTCACAACCACACTCTCTAAGGGTACAATCAATGTCGGATCACCAACATACTTTTTCAATAATGATACATGGAAAACTGGATGAACCGCTGCTAATTCTGCTGGAAAGTCCAACTCATAAGACACATTGCCCACCCTTTTTAGAAACTTGTGAGGGCCTACATATCACGAACTAAGCTTCCATGTCTTGCCAAATCTTATCACACCCTTTATGGGTGACACTTTTAGGAAAACCCAATCATCTATTTCGAACTATATGTCCCTTCTTCTTTCGTCTACATAGGACTTCTGATGACTCTGAGCTGTCTTAAGTCTTTCTCTGATGAGCTAAACTTTCTCCATAGTCTCATGAACCGAATCTAGCCCAATCAAAGATACTTCACCTACTTCTAACCAACCAACCAGTGACCTGCATCTACGCCCATAAAGTGCCTCATATGGAGACATCTGAATACTAGAATGGAAACTGTTATTATAGGCAAACTCTATGAGAGGTAGGTGATCATCCCAGCTTCCCTTGAAATTGATCACACACACTCTCAGCATGTCCTCTAAGGTATTAATGGTACGCTCTGCCTGACCATCCATCTACGGATGAAATGCAGTGCTGAGATTCACCTAGATACCAAGACCTTTATGAAAGGATCTCCAAAAATGAGATGTGAACTGAGGAACCCTATCTGAGACGATAGACAAGGGAACCCCATGCAACCTTACTATCTCGCTGAGGTAGAGTCTGGCATAGTCCTTCGCTGAATTTGTATTCTTGACAGCCAAGAAGTAAGCTGACTTAGTAACTCTGTCCACTATCACCCAAATGGAATCATGCTATTTGTGAGTACTAGGTAAACCCGTAATGAAATCCATGTTAATCACCTTCCACTTCCAAGTAGGAATGCTAATATCCTGAGTCACATCTCCTGGTTTCTGATGTTCTACTTTCAGCTGCATATAGTTCTGATGTTCTACTTTCACCCAGAAAGAGTTGTTCCACCAATAGACTTTTGGTAGATCACAATATATCTTAGTGGCACCAGGATGAATAGAATATCTAGAATTATGGGCTTCTGTAAGGATCTGCTACCTCAACTAACCCATGTTAGGTACACATAAATGACCCTAGTTGCGAAGCACACCATCTCCCTCTTGGGAGAAAACCTTTACTCTCTGCTGATGAACTGCACCTTTTAACTAAAGCATGATGGGATCACTGTCCTGTTTCTCCTTAACTTCTGCTACAAATGAAGATTCTGACCCATTATGGACTATCACACCACCATCTCTCTTGTCCATGAGGCAAACTCTTAAGAGAGCAAGCATATGAACAACCCTAGCTAATTCTTTTCTCTCTTCCTCAATATGTGACACACTACCCATGGACAGTCTGTTGAGGGCATCAGCTACTACATTGGCCTTACCCAGATGGTAGAGCACATTTATATCATACTCTTTGAGGAACTCAATCCACCTTCTCTGGCAAAGATTCAACTCTTTCTGGATGAACACTTACTGGAGGTTCTTATGGTCTGTGAACACATCTACATGAATACCATATAAGTAGTGTCTCCAAATCTTTAAGGCAAACACAACAGCTGTAAGCTCAAGGTCATGAGTAAGATAATTCTTCTCATGAATCCTAAGTTGTCTTGATGCATAAGCTATGACCTTACGTCGCTATATCAATACATAACCCAAGCTGACTCTGGATGCATCACAATACACTACAAAATTGTCCAAACTCTCTGGCAGAGTTAGGATGAGAGCTGTAGTCAACCTGGTCTTCAACTCTAGGAAACTCTTCTCACAATCATCTGACCACTTAGACTTAACCTTTTTGTGAGTCAACTTGGTCAATGGGGCAGCTATGGAGGAAAATCCCTCAAAAAACCTCCGGTAATAACCAGCCAAACCCAAAAAACTTCTAATTTCTATTAGAGAGGTAGGTCTAGGCCCGTTCTTCACTGCATTAATATTTTGAGAATCAATTCGGATGCCCTTACTAGACACCACATGACAAAGAAAAGAATATTACTTCAACCAAAATTCACACTTACTAAACTTGGAGAATAACTGGTGATCTTTGAGAGTCTGCAACACCACTGTCAAATGGTATATATGTTCTTCCTTGCTGCGAGAATATACAAGTATATCATCGATGAAGACAATGATGAACAAGTCTATATACTGCTTCAACACTCTGTTCATCAAATCCATAAAAGTTGCAGGAGTGTTTGTTAGTGTAAATGACATAACTACAAGTTCATAGTGACCATACGGAGTTCTAAAGGCTGTCTTTAGAATGTCACAATTTCTGACTCTGAGCTGATGATAGCCGGATCTGAGGTCTATCTTAGAGAAGCAACTACAACCCTAAAGTTGGTCGAACTAGTCATCAGTCCTGGGAATGGGATACTTATTTTTGATTGTGACCTTGTTCATTTGATGATAGTCGATGCACATCCTGAGAGAACCGTCTTTCTTATGCACGAACATTACTGGAGCACCCCATGGAGAGATGGTGGCTCTGATGAAGCCCTTATTTAGAAGGTCTTTCAACTATTCTTTAAATTCCTTAAGCTAAGATGGAACCATCTTGTAAGGAGGAATTGAGATAGGCTGGGTATCTAGAAGGAGATCCATTCCGAAGTTGATTTCCCTTTCGGGAGAATCTCCGAGAAGATCTTTTGGAAATACTTCTGGGAATTCATTCACCACTAGAACTGACTCAAGAGTTAGGGCGTCGGAGTTTGAATCCTTAACCTGAATAAGATGATAGATATACCCTTTGGAAATTATTTTTCTGGCCTTAAGGTAAGAGATGAATCGACCTACAGGCACTGAGGTACTACCCTTCCACTCTAAGACTCACTCATTTGTAAACTGGAACTGAACGACCCTAGTTCTGCAATCAACTGAGGCATAACAGGAATGTAACTAATCTATTCCTAAAATAATATCAAAGTTCATCATTTCTAACTCTACAGGATCGGTTGAGGTGACTTCCTAGAAAACTGTGATAGGGCAATTTATGTATGCCCGTCTAGCTGTAACTGGGTCACCAACTTGAGTAGAGACTGAGAAGGGTTCTTGGAAGATTTCTAGACTTACACCAAAATTTACTTCTATATAAGGAGTTATCAATGAAAGTGTCATCCCTGGGTCTAACAATGCATAAACATCTAAATTAAAGACTTGTAATGTACCCATGACCACATAAGGAGAATCCTCCATGTGCTGTCGAGTTTGAAGGGCATACAATCTATTTTTGCACTGATCACCACCTGTAACAGATGAGGCACCCTACTGAGTGAAGTTGCCTGCTAAAGCTGCTGTAGAACTGGCTGATTCTGTGCACGAGTATTCCTACCCTTTTGAGAATTTACTAGGCACTCTTTCATTATGTGGACTGGCTTACCACACCCGAAACAATTACCACTGCCTACCATACACTTACCTTGGTGGTTCCTACCACACTTCTTGCAAACTGTGTGACTGCGCTCACTAGTGACTATACCTTGTGACTTAGAGCCTGTCGCCCTATCCTACCTATCATACCTTGACTTAGGAACCAAGGCACTAGAAAAAGATAGGGCCAGAGATGAAGATTTATGATAGAACTGAGAGCGCTTACCACCCTCTGTCCTCTACTGAGAGTCGTTGAAGTCACCTGTTCTAGCTCTCTTACTGTTTCCTCCCTTCTTTTTGAGTTTTTCCTCCTTGATCTGCTGAGCATAAGTAACCAACCTAGAAAAATCCATCTTCTTAACCCATAGCAGTCTTGTACTCCTTGACCACATCCTCGGACATGCTAGATATGAACTTACTCATGCCGGCCCTAGAATCAGCTACTATTACCGGAGCATACTTAGACAACTCAGTAAACTTGAGTGAGTACGCCTTCACACTCATATCATTTTGCTTGAAGTTGATGAACTCTTGGACCTTGGCTTACCTGAGCTCAAGTGGGAAGAACCTATCCAAAAATGCAGTCTTGAAGTGGTTCCAATCCACTGGACCTTCATTAGAACAATAGGACTCCTTCTACTGCTGATACCAAGTATAAGCCACTCCCTTTAGCTGGTAGACGGCTAAATCTACACTCTCAACTGGAGTGAAACCCATAATATTTGTCACCTTATGAATGTCGTCAAGAAACTTTTGTGGATCCTTTTCAGGCTTGGACCTATGAAATTCTTGAGGGTTTAACAAAGTGAAGTCTCACATACTAGCTGCGAAAAAGTTAGTCTGATGCGGAGCTGGTGCCACAACCTGCTGATTGACCTGAGCGGTGATGGCCTGAGCAAGCACCTGGAAAGCAGTCCTAAATTCAACATGGGTAAGTTGCTCATTCAGAGGGTCTGCTAGAGCTACTGGTGCTGGATGATTCCTTGCGTTGGCTCTTATGGGAGGCATTTTTCTAAAACGCATAGAGCACGAGTTAGAAGGAGATTAAATAGAGTTCATACTCTATAGCACGAGCTAGAAAAGAATTAAGTGATGTTTTTCCTAATGACATCTCATAGCTTCTCCCCCATAAGTGTGGCACACTTCACACTCATGAAAAAGACTCTACTCGACGTGGCTTTTAGACGCCATGGGACACTTAAACCTGATGCTCTGATACCAAGTTTATCATGCCGTGAGGAAACCCCCTAAACATAACACGGTGCTCAGTGTCACAAGTGACCCCAAGCTAACCCATGGTCTAGCATAGCTAGACAATTTTTGAAAAAACATGAACTGTGCAGAAGCTGAAATCATTTAAATATTTGAGATAGGAAGGACAAACCCAACCTGTTTGAATATATATAAATGTGTGAAACGTGATAAATCTGAAAGTAAACTGAAATACTCAAAAGCTGATTCTAGTCTATGTCTGAAAGCCTCTAATTGAAGTGAGTTACTGGGACAAGCCTCCAGCTAACTCTGAACGTCTGAAACTGAATTAGCAATACCAAAATAATCAAATCTAACTAATGTCCTCAAATCTAGGAGGACTCACCACTGAGTTGTTGAGTAAGGACTGGAAATTGGGCTACGCTCAGTCTGGATGTTGAGTGCATGAACCTACATCATAAAAAGATGTAGCACAAAAGTATGTGTTAGTACTTCGGATGTACTGAGCATGCAAGATATAACCAAAGCTGTAAAACATGGATACTGATATAGTAGTGTATACTGAAATATGAACTGAAGAGTAACTGTATGCAATGACCAATAAACTAAACATGAATATCATAACATGTTGACCTGAACTGAATAACTGAATACATGGTCAATGCAATGCTGAGTCTGACTGTGGGAGCTACTATTAACTGACATACCCAAAATTGAGCTGGCTGTGGGACCAACATATAACCCTAGATGGAAGGGTGTTCATACCATTCCAAGGGTACAAACTAATCTGAAGTGGATCCACTAAATTGATGTCCATAAGGGATAATGGTGTCATGCCTAAATTGACGGGTGACCTCTTTCTCAACCTACGATAGCGTTGTAGTTCTGGGACTCAAAGACTGCTACTAAAAGTCTCATCCTAAACTAATGGGTGAGACTTCATCCCTTCGTCAACTCGGTGCAAAGTCTACTCCCAACTAAATATGTAAGCAATGAATGCAACTGAAATGCTGAATAGCTCAAATACTGGTAATCATCTGAAATTGCAATAACATGATACTGAAACTGATAGCATTCTAATTATGAAAACCATAATTGACTGAACCATCTACCTAACAAGTATGAATTATGAGTAATGGAATTGACACATGCTAGGATTACTGTACTCTGTACATATGACTAATCCTAGGTTCTCAATAAAACATGTAATAATATTATACAAGCAATAGAATCTAAATTGCAATGAATTCATGAGGTTCAGGAACCCTAGGTCTGAAGAACTGATTGTTAACTGAAGAGCTGGACTCAATGGGTGAAAGGAACCCCACTGATGAAATCCCACATACTTGAGAGAAATTCTACCATTGAACCTTTGGATTTGGGGCTGAACTTGAAGAAAACCCTCTTGCTTGTTCTTGAGAGGAAACACTTTGTTTCTTGTTTGAAACTGCTAAGTGTCGATTTAGTTTAGGAGTAATGAGGGAAAAAGCATAAAAACCCTTTAATTACTCCCAAAATGACTTAGGATCAGAGTTAACAGAATTAGGAAAAGATCAGAATGCCCCCAACTTAAAACAAAAATTGTAGGTTTTCTTTCATCGGATGGGTCGCCTGACGGGCGTCAGACCTGAGACGGCCCATTAGTTAGGGCATAAGAACAGGGCAGATGAGGCTGGTCCTCTAGAAAGTCCCCAAGATGGATCCCATATATCGCCGCCTCCATGATGGTCATAGTGATTGCCCATCGAGGCTGAGGAGACATGGGAGTGGCGCTGGTGGTTTCCCACATGCTGCTCCACGGTCCGTCGGACCTCTGATTCACGTGGGGACCCTCGTCTTGCGGAGGTTAACTGATAGAGCCTCTAGGATCTTCCTACGGGGACCTCGATAGGCCGTCATGCCCACAACGCTCTTGGGTCATCCCGTGGGGCCTGACTGGAGGTGAAATTTTCTAAGTTCTTTCTGAGTTCTAGGTTTTAAATGCTGGTATGAATTATGGGGTTTTAGAATATCCCCTCATTGGGATCATTCATCCTCGAATGAAGACTAACTAAGCTAAGTTTGAATGGAAAAAGCTGCAATCCCTAAAAACTGAATACTAGAAGCTAATATAGGTCTGAGTCTAGTTCTAAATACGTAAAAGCATGCTGAAAATACTGGATTAACTAGGAATATATGATTCTAGGACTGACATGCACATGAGGAAACTAAGAGACTGGAGAGGGACTATTACCTCAAGCTGAAACTGAGTCGGAGGAAAAGAGGTGAGGATACTTAGCCATCATGGCTGCTTCTGCCTCCCAAGTAGCTCCTTCGACTGACTGATTCCTCCATAAAACTTTCACCAAAGAGACTTCCTTATTTCTCCACCTACGAACCTGACGGTCAAGAATTTCAACTTGAAACTCCTCATAGGTAAGGCTATCCTTCACAGCCACACTCTCTAAGGGTATAATCGATGTCGCATCACCAACACACTTTTTTAATAATGATACATGGAAAACTGGATGAACCGCTTCTAATTTTGTTGGCAAGTCTAACTCATAAGCCACATTGCCCACCCTTTTTAGAAATCATGTAAGGGCCTACATATCAGGGACTAAGCTTCCCTTTCTTGCCAAATCTCATCACACCCTTTATGGGTGACACTTTTAGGAAAACCCAATCATCTATTTTGAACTCTAAGTCCCTTCTCCTCACATCTGCATAGGACTTATGATGACTCTGAGCTGTCTTATGTCTTTCTCTAATGAGCTGAACTTTCTCCATAGCCTCATGAACCAAATCTGGACCAATCAAGGCTGCTTTACCTACTTCAAACCAACCAACCAGTGACCTGCATCTACACCCATAAAGTGACTCATATGGGGCCATCTGAATACTATAATGGAAACTATTATTATAGGCAAACTCTATGAGATGTAGGTACTCATTCCAACATCCCTTGAAATCAATCACACATGCTCTTAGCATGTCCTCTAATGTGTGAATGGTACGCTCAACCTGACCATCCATCTGTGGGTGAAATGAAGTGTTGAGATTCATCTGGGTACCAAGACCTTTCTAAAAGGATCTCCAAAAATGAGATGTGAACTGAGGACCCCTATCTGAGAGGATAGACAAGGGAAACCCATGCAACCTGACTATCTCACTGAGGTAGAGTCTGGCATAGTCCTCTATTGAATCTGTAGTCTTGACAACCAAGAAGTGAGCTGACTTAATAACTCTGTCCACTATCATTCAAATGGAATCATGATGTCTGCGAGTATGAGGTAAACCCATAATGCAATCCATGTTAATCACCTCCCATTTCAAAGTAGGAATGTTAATATCTTGAGTCATACCTCCTTGATTCTGATGTTCTACTTTCAGCTGCATATAGTTGGGACACGTAGCCACAATATCTACAATGTCCCTCTTCGTGTCGTTCCACCAATAGACTTCCCCTAGATCATGGTATGTCTTAGTGGCACTGGGATGGATTGAATATATTGAATTATGGGCCTCTATAAGGACTTTCTACCTCAACTCACCCATATTAGGTGCACATAAATGACCCTGGTAGCGAAGCAGACCATCTCCCCCTTGGGAGAAAAGCTCTACCCTCTGCTGATGAACTACACCTTTCAACTAAAGCATGATAGGATCACTGTCCTATTTCTCCTTAACTTCCGCTGCCAATAAAGATTCTGACCTATTCTGGACTATCACACCACCATCTTTCATATCCACGAGGCAAACTCCTAAGTGAGCAAGCCTATGAACATCCCTGGCTAATTTTTTCCTCTCTTCCTCAATATGTGACACACTACCCATATACAGTCTATTGAGGGCATCAGTTACTAATTGTCCATACCCAAATGGTAGAGCACATTCATATCATAGTCTTTGAGGAACTCAAGCCACCTTCTCTGGCAAAGATTTAACTCATGCTGGGTGAACACATACTAGAGGCTCTTATGGTCTATGAACACATATACATGAACACCATATAACTAGTGTCTCCAAATCTTTAAGGAAAACACAACAACTGCAAGCTCAAGGTCATGAGTCAGATAATTATTCTCATGAATCCTATGTTGTCCGGATGCATAAGCTATGACCTTACCTTGCTGCATCAAAACACAACCCAAGCCAACTCTGGACGCACCACAATATGCTACAAAATCATTGAAACCCTCTGGTAGAGTTAGGATAGGAGTTGTAGTCAACCTGGTCTTCAACTATAGTTAAGACTCCCTCTGTTTGTGGCACCTTTGACTAGATTGATTTAGCAGACCATTCCCTTATAGAGGTTAGGCCAGAGTGATATGGGTTCCTTAAGGGTTTGAGGTTTGTGGATTCTAGCATTGGTTCATACTTTTTCTGAGAAGGGCTAAAAGTTATCAGTTAGAGAGATACTTCTGAGCTATTAGAATGTGTACTGGTCCAGCAGTGCAGATTCTTAGTTCTGGTTTTTGTATCAAGTGTTGGGAAACATCTTTTGGAGTTGGAGGCTGACTTTATTGTTTGGTGCATACTCGCTATATTTCTTTCATGGTTCTAGTCTCCTTGGGGTCTGTTCGGATAGGCGGACCTAGCCTAGTTACTTTAGTCGTATCATACATTGTGTGGTTCAGAGAGTTTGGTTTAGAATCTTCTTTCAATATGTTGTCCTTCAGCATGGGGTGCCTGGTTACATCTTTTTAAATCTCGGTGTTTTCTTTGAAGTTGGGGTTCCTAATTGTTATTTTTGGTGAGTATGGGTTCTTCAGGTGAGCATAGCACAGTTGTCCATTTGAGGACTAATGGTCAATCAGGGTAGGCTACTCCGATTATAGTGGGTATGTCTCGGGTAGGTGTATATGTTTCTGAAGTTAGTAGGACTAGTGTTTGGTTTTTTTTTGAGATTGATATTTTAGACTACTTCGTGAAGGTAGAGTATGGAAGGAGTCCTAGCCTTATGATGGGTTTGTTGATGTTTTTTAACTTTAACTCGAGTGTTTGACTTGTAATTGACATTATTGTTTGAATGCTGATGTTTCTGGATAGACGAAAGGGTGTTTAAACCCAGGACTCATGGGTTAGAATATTGGCAAAAGCGGGTTTTATGCTTTATGTTAGCACAGTTACCAGTTTTGTGTGATAATTGTATTGGTTTTCGTGGTTCTTATGTTCTGTTGGTGTTTTCCAATGCTTTATTTTGGGTTCAGTTTAGTTATTTGACCAGTTAGCTTTTCAGTTAGAGTTTGTTGTTGTTTTTCTTCTTTTGGCTGGTAATGAGTAAGGTTTTAGTAAGCGTTCTTTGGTTATCTTGTTCTTGGCCATTGTATGATCGAGGAGGCTTCTCGGGAGGCCTAGCTTGACTTACGGATCTGGTATCTTTTCATTTTTGAGCCTTAGGGTACTTACAATTTCTTAGCTTTCGAGGATGAAAGTTATTTTAGTAGTGGATGTTGTAATGACCCTCCAACTCATTTCTCTTTTTCCTTGCATTTTCTGCATTTTGAGTTTTCCCACAGTGGCTACGGGTTATTTATGACTTTTCAGGATTGACGATTTTGTACCTGGGCAATTTGTTAGGTCGTTATGACCATTTCCCTATTTTAGAACTCCAACTTAGGAAATCCTTCACTTCGTTCAAATTTATTTTCTATCGTTCTGTGTTTTCAGGCCAGTTGGGCTTGAAGGGTTGACCTTTGTCAACATTCGGAGAAGACATCCTAAGATTGAAATTTCGTCAGTGTTGTTAGCCCCAGAATGTCGAGTTTAGGCTAGAGGGACCGTTGGTTTGGGTCCAAGGCTTCCAGGCTCGTTTTAGGCCATAGGTTCTATTTTGTAAAAGTTGGCCTAAAGTTGGTTTTAGGTTTGGGTCCCACTTTGCAATATATCAACCTCCAATGGGATTTTCATCGATTTTGTTGAGTTCAGAATGCCATTTCTAGTTGAATAGCTCTGATAGGTTATGTTTGTGGGACCCCAAATGAATCCTGAGGGTCCATCAAATCTTTTTAAACTTAGCTGGTTTTGCTAAGATGTTGTGTCTGGTGTGGTCTGCAATTGTAGATAATTTTCCTAATTTGCAGCCACTGTAATTGTGGTGATTTAGCCACATTAGCAGAGTTTTTTGCATTTGCGGAGTTTGCCGCATTTGCAGTGAGTTTGCCGCATTTGCGGAGTTACATATTTGCGGTGATTTTGCCGCATTTGTGGAGGTCACTATTTATCTGTGCCTCCACATTTGCGATAAAAAGTCCCACATTTGAAGAAATCACTGGCAGTAAATTAAATTCAAGCTTCTTCTCCATTTCATTTTAAATAAAACTTCCACTTCATTTTCTCCACCGTTGTTGCTCCAAAAACCTCCATATCACCCTTGTTCATCCCAGCAACTTGGAGGCTACTATTTTGTTGATCCTTGATCATTTGTGGACTCCTAAATCTGGTAAATTCTCTCTTTAAATTCCAAATTCTCCATGGATGATGAACCCAAAACCTTCATAACTGACCTTGATCATTCCCAATAGCTTGGGGGTTAATATTTATTGAATCTTGATCGTTTGTTGGATTCTAAATCGGGTGGGTTCTTCCTTTATTTTTTTGATTTCTTCCATAAATTTCCATCATTAATTCTTGCTTTGCGGGCTGCTTTGAGCCCCATTGGTGGTCCGTTTCTGCTCAAATTTTGAGCATGTTCTCCCGAGAATGTGGGGAACACCGTGGTATTTTTTTGTTCTAACTTTGGGTTGTGAGGCCCATGGGCCCGCTTTTGACTCAAATTTTGACCCGACTAAATTTTTAGTAATAAGGGTATCGTTAGCTTCATATTGATGTGTAAATTATTGTTTTGATAGTGTGGATGCTTGCGGATACTTCTCGGAGGAGATAGGTTCAGTTCTTGTGGATTGTGCATGCATGCTCGGCTTTCTAGTAGGTTATGGTTTACTTTTTCTAGACTTTGCTCATATGAGGTATAATATAATAATTTGCTAATGGTTGGTGGGATCTTATTGTTTGGATATGGTTTTGAGTAGGCATATCGTTCCTTATATGTGTTTCAGCAGCCTTAGAGTAGATTCTGGCTAGCAAATACTTCATATAGGATGTAGCCTTTACGTAAGACTTGGCATAGGCGGTGTAGTATCCTTTGGTTTAGGATTAGTGTAACACCTCAAAATTTGAACCAGCTTTTAAACTCGGATTTCTGAAATTTCTGATTTTCCCAGGGATCACGGTCAGGATCACATGCCATCATTCTTGATCACGACCTGTGATCTGATATGTGGTTTGACTGTCGGGGTTGCCTTTTCCAGAACAATGAATCACTTCACAAATCACCCATCCTGTGATTTGTGGTCCTGATCATCAGAGGACCCTCCAAAAAGTTTCTTGGAAACCATGAGTCAGATGATGACCCGTCATTTTGCTTCACAGGCCATCCTATTGTCCATAATTCTCGAGCATCAGAGGATCCTCACTTTCCTAAGTTAAAACCATGAGTCACATGACTGTCCGTCATTTCATTTTATGGACCATCGAGTGCCTCGTGGAATAAAGGTTCAGCAGAGTCTTAAAAATGGCTTCAGAAACCACGGGTCAATTCCATAGGCCGTCATTTCCATCTACGGGCCGTAGACCCATCCGTGGTACCTAAAGCCGACATTTTTAATTTGTTTTTCCCCAGATTTTACCCAGGGGTATTTTTGTAATTTCCTACCTTTTTAACTCCTAAGTGAGGTCGTTTTAGACTATTCTAGGAGGGTTTTATCTCTAATTATCCTAAGTATTCACTCAAACCCTCATTCAAGTTATAAAAAAGGAAAAAGGTATCCATTCCTCCAAGCTTCAAGCTCCAAGCTAAGGATTTCACTTCCAAGCCTCCATCCCTTTCAACCTAGATTAAGAAAGCTTCAATTCAGGTATGTGGGTATTCAATAAGGGATCCTTTCACCCTTATGTCCAAAACCCCTATATTTATATGGATTTTTCATGAATTTCAAATTAGAGTTCTTACCCAATTCTTATGTGCTTTTCTATAAATGGTTTTCTCATGATTCTACTATGAAATCTAATTCTACATTGTATGATTTTGCATGAGCTTTTACAAGTGAACTCGTATTTCATGAATTGAAGGCTAGGTATAGCCAATTTTGCATACATGGATTGATTTAAGCATATTGGGGTATTTGTTAGCATGATTTCATGAATTTCAAGCAAGTGCATGCCTAGTTCCTATGTTTTATGAAAGTACATGTGATTATAAAATTGAACTAGTGCCATGCATGTTTTCAAGTTATGAATTATTATGTAAGACAAGATACCCGATGTGCCATCAATACGCATAGTAATTTTCTAAAACAAGGTTCATGAGTATTATGAAGATCCAGTTTATGAACATGTTTATGAATGTCACACGTATGTGAGCCTTCTGTTATGTTTTGGGAGTAATATTTAGCACCGAGGGATGAGGGTTCTAGATAACTCAAATCTAAAACTATGTTGCCACCATAGGTTGCCCTATGTGGCTTATGACAGGATTCTTATGACATGGTTCTAACCTTGGCTGGTTAGGACAACCTTTTCTAGTGTGAATGCATGACATCGGACTCCATGTAGCTCATCATGATTTATGTAGGTTAAGAGAAACTACTGTATGACTATTTTCAAGTTATGAAGTTATATGATATTTTTCTTTGAAACATGACTTAAATTTCATGTCTTAAGCTTAAGTATTGATATTTACTTATGTTTTCTCTTAATATGCATGAACTGAGCTTTAATCATGTTTTAAATATGTTTTATCATGTTATCAAATAAACTCACATACTCAGTACATCCTACAGTACTAACACATATTCTTGTGTTACATACTTTGATGATGCAGATTTAGGCTCCCACTCTAAGGCTCGTGGCTAGATATCGTGGGCCATCCAGTTTGATTTGGTGAGTCCTTATTCATTCGAGGACTAGCATGATTCCTAGTTAGTCGGTTCCTTTATTTCAGCATTTATAGTTAGCTGAGGTCTTGTCCCAACAACTCATTATGATAGTTTTAGAGGCTTTTCAGACATAGACAATTATTACGGATTTCATATTATATTGAGGTATTCCTAGATCAATAATTCTTATGATTGAGTTAGTATGTTTGCCCCTCTTGTTATTCTTCCGCTATCATTATTCATGTTATATTATGTCATGCTAAAGCCAAGGGTTAACTTGGGTTCTTTGTGGGTCTGAGTCTCGTGTTACATCTAGGAGGTAACCTCGAGGCATGACAAACATATTATTAGAGCATCACGTTTATGATTCCTTGGGTGTCTGAAAGTCGCATCAAGTAGAATCTCTTTAATAGGTGTGAAGCGTGCCACATTCATGAGAGGGAAGCTATGAGATGTTTTAGAAAAAACTTCACTTCTTTCGTGATCAATATCATGTGATAGGGTTTGACTCTATTACTCTTGTAATCTAATCTTTATGCATTACAGATTATGCCTCCTGTCGTGCCATGCCTTGTCGTGCCATGCCTTACCAGGCCAATGCCCAAAATGCTAATCCTTCAGTTCCAGACCACGAGGTCACTAATATAGAGTTTAGGACCGCCATTCAGATGTTAGCCAATGCAATGGTCAACTAGGCCAATCCCCAAGCACATGTCCTTGCTAACCCTCAAGGTGGGGTAGTTGAAGCTAGATTTCGACACTTCATTCGCATTAACCGGCTTGAGTTCTTGGGTTCTAAGGTTGGTGAATATCCACAAAATTTCTTCGATGAGGTAAAAAAGATTTTAGAGATAATGTAAGTTGTCGGTGTGGATGGTGTTGAACTAGATTTCCATCAGCTCAAGGATGTGGCTCACATTTGGTATACTAAGTGGAAGGATGCTAGGGCTAGGTATGTGGTCCCTATGACTTAGGAGTGCTTTAAGAGAGCGTTTCTTAATTGATTCATCCCTAGGGAGTTGAGGGAGGCTAAAATCGAAGAGTTTATGAATTTAAGGCAAGGATCTATGTTGGTTCAGGAATATAGATTGAAGTTCACCCAGCTTTCTAGGTATGCTCCAGCTATGGTGGCCGATCCGAGAGATCAGATGAGTAAGTTCATTTATGAAGTATCAGAATTAGTGAAAAAAGAGTGCAGGTCCAGTATGCTTTAGGGGGACATATATATCTCTAGACTTATGAATCATGCCCATCAGATCAAGGGGGATAAGTTGAGGGAGATGGAAAGGGAGAACAAGAGATCTAGGTCAGAGGGTTTAGGTTTTAGCCATCAGAAGTATGGGGGTGGACACCGTTCTTCATTTTAGAAGAGGTCATCAGGACCCATGCATTCTTTAGATATTGCTCCTACTCAGGCGCCCAGGCCTAGGCGTGATCATTCAGGTAGAGTATCGAGTTCGCAGTCTTAGGAGAGTTTTGCAAAAGAGCCTTTCTACCTTATTTGCAAAAAGTATTAGAAAAATCATCTGGGAGAGTATTGTTATGGCATAGGTGGATGATTTGGGTGTGGAAAGGTTGGACACATGATTAAGGATTTCCCTTGAGCCAAGAAGAGACATGGATATGGCAGGACTAAATCTACTTTGGTAGACCCAATAGGTCGCCTATCCCATCATGGTGCTTCTTCTGGTTTGGGTGGTGCTTAGCCCCAGAACCGTCTATATGCTATATCATCTCTCCAGGATCAGGAGATTTCCTCTGATGTCGTCATTGGTATGTTAAAGTCTTCTCTTTTAATGTTTATGCTTTACTAGACCCCAGAGCCTCCTTGTCTTTTGTGACCTCTTATATTGCTTAAAAATTCAAAGTCAGTCTGGAACAACTCTTAGAACCCTTTCGTCTTTCTACTCTTGTTGGTAAGTTTGTCCTAGAAAGAGAATTTATAGAAATTGTCCTATCTCAGTTCGTCATAGAGTCTCTTTAGCCGATCTAGTCGAGTTGGAGATAACCAATTTTGATGTTATTCTTGGTATGAATTGGTTGCATGCATGTTATGCCTTGGTTGATTATTGTACCCGAGTTGTCAGTTTCAAGTTTCCAAATGAACCTATCATAGAGTGGCAGGGTAGTCCTCCATCTTCAAAGGGTCATTGCATATCTTATCTCAAAGCTAAGAAGATGATTTCTAAGGGCTATGTCTATCATATAGTTTGGGTTATGGATTCAGAGTCTAAAACCCCATCTCTCCAGTCAGTTTCTGTTGTAAATAAGTTTCCTGAAGTGTTTCCCAAGGATTTGCTCGGAGTCCTTCCCGAGTGAGAGATTGACTTTAGGATATACCTTCTCCAAGATATGCAACCTATGTCTATTCCTCCTTATAGAAGAGCTGTAGAGGAGCTTAAGGAATTGAAAGATCATTTGAAATACCTCCTTGATAAGGGTTTTATCAGACCCAACATCTGTCCATGAGGTGCTACTGTCCTATTCGTGCGTAAGAAGGATGCTTCCCTCAGAATGTGTATTGACTATCGTCAATTGAACAAGGTCACAATCAAAAATGAGTATCCTATCCCTAGGATTGATGACTTGTTCGACCAACTTCAGGGTGCTAGTTATTTCTCCAAGATTAACCTCAGATTCGGTAATCATCAACTCCGAGTTTGAGAGTGTGATATTCCAAAGACAACCTTTAGAACTTGGTATGGTCATTATGAATTTGAGGTTATGTATTTTAGACTAACAAATGCTCCTGCAACCTTTATGGATTTGATGAACCATGTGTTCAAACAGTATTTGGATACGTTTGAGATTGTTTTCATTGATGATATTCTTATCTACTCTCGGAGCGAGATTGAGCATGCATAACATTTGAGAGTTGTGTTGCAAACTCTCAAGAATTGTCAGTTATTTGCTAAGTTCAGTAACTATGAATGATGGATACAATTTTTTGCTTTTCTGGGTCATATTGTGACTACAGATGGTATTTGAGTTGATTCACAAAAAATAGAGGCAGTAAAGAACTAGCCTGGACCCATTTCCCTTTCTGATATTAGGAGCTTTTTGGGTTTGGATGGTTATTACAGAAGATTTATGGAAGGGTTTTCTTCCATAGCTGACCCATTGACCAAGTTGACTCAGAAGAAGGTTAAGTTTCAGTGGTCTAATGAGTGTGAAAAGAACTTTCAGGAATTGAAGACTAGGTTGACCACAACTCTAGTTTTGGCTCTACCCGAGGGCTTAGATTGCTTCGTTGTGTACTGTGATACTTTTGGAATAGGTTTGGGTTGTGTTTTGATGCAGTATAGTAAGGTGATTGCTTATGCTTCTAGACAACTTAAGATTCTTGAGAAGAATTACCTGACTCATGATCTTGAGTTGGAAGTCGTGGTCTTTGCTTTGAAGATTTCGAGACACTACTTGTATGGTGTCCATTGGATGTGTTTACCGACCATAAGAGCCTTTAGTATGTGTTCAATCAAAAGGAATTGAATCTTCATCAATGGAGATGGCTTGAGCTTCTTAAGGATTATGATATGCGTGTGCTTTACCATCTGGGTAAGTCCAATGTAGTGGATAATGCGCTTAGTATATTGTCTATGGGAAGTATGTCCTTGGTTGAGGATGGAAAGAAGGAATTGGCTAAGGATGTTCACCGGCTTGCTTGATTAAGAGTTTGCCTTATAGATGCATCAGATGGTAGTGTTATTGTCCAGAATGGGTCTGAATCATCTTTGGTAGTTAAGGTGAAGGAGAAGAAAGACAATGAGCCTATTTTGCATCAGTTGAAGCATGCAGCCCTTCAACAGAGGGTAGAGGTGTTCTCCCAAGGGGGTGATAGTGTGCTTCGTTATCAGGGATGATTGTGTGTTCCTAATGTAGATGGATTGAGATAGGGGATTCTGATAGAGGCTCATAGCTCTAGATATTCTATCCATCCTGGTGCCACAAAGATGTATCGTGATCGATGTGAAGTCTATTAGTGGAATGGTATGAAGAGGGACATAGCATATTTTATGGCTAAGTGTCCAAATTATCAACAAGTGAAGGTAGAACATAAGAGACCAGGTGGCATGACTCAGGATATTGACCTTCCTACTTGGAAGTGGGAAGTGATCAATATGGGATTTATTACAGACATACCTCGTACCCGCAGGTAGCATGATTCTATTTGGGTGATTGTCGATAGGATGACTAAGTCATCTCACTTCCTTGTTGTTAAGACTACTGATTCAGCAGAGGATTATGCCAGACTCTACATCCGTGAGATAGTTAGATTGCATGGGGTTACATTGTCTATCATATTAGATAGGGGTACTAAGTTCACATCCCAGTTTTGGAGGTTGTTTTAGAAGGGCCTTGGTACTCAGTTGAGACTCAGCACCGCATTCCATCCACATACGGATGGCCATGCCGAGCGTACTATTCAAACCTTAGAGGACATGTTAAGAACTTGTGTAATTGACTTCAAAGGTAATTGGGATGATCACTTACCTCTTATTGAGTTTGCCTACAACAATAACTTTCATTATAGCATCCTGATGTCTCGTTATAAGGCACTTTATGGGCGGAGGTGTAGATCTCATATTGGTTGGTATGAGGTAGGTAAAGCAACATTAATTGGTACAGATTGGGTTCATAAGACTATGGAGATATTTTAGATTATTAAGGAGAGGTTGAAGACCACTCAGAGTCAACATAAGTCATATGCAGATATGAGAAGAAGAGTATTGGAGTTTGAGGTAGATTATTGAGTATTTATGAAGGTATCACCCATGAAGGGTGTGATGAGGTTTGGTAAGAAAGAAGAACGTAGTCCCCGCTATGTAGGTCCTTATAGGATTCTAAGGAGAGTTGGTAGTATTGCTTATGAGTTGGAGTTGCCAGCCAATTTAGAAGAGGTTCATCTGGTTTTCCATGTTTCCTTATTGAAGAAGTGTGTTGGCAATCCAACCTTGATTGTACATTTAGAGGATGTAGGTGTGAAGGATAGCCTCACTTATAAAGAAGTTCCTAGGGAGATTCTTGATCGTCAGATTCGAGGGTTGAGGAAAAAAGAAGTTGCTTTGGTGAAAGTCCTTTGGAGGAACCAACTGGTTGAGGGAGCTACTTGGGAAGCAGGAGCAACCATGAAAGCCAATCCAGTTTGAGCTTGAGGTAATAGTTTTCTCCTTAGTATGTCCCTCCGATTCTACTCAATCAATTTTCCTCAAGATCCTAGCATGTATACTTATTTTCAGAGTTAGTTCAATCATGTTTTTAAGTTAGAACTTAGTCTTCATGCTTATTCTTCAATTTTCATGTTTTGTTGGTTGGTACTTTTGCTTCCCACTCAGTTTTCCTTACTTAGTCTTCATTCGAGGATGAATGATTCCAAGGGGAGATATTATAACACCTCAAAATTTGAACCAACTTTTAAACTCAAATTTCTAAAAAAAATTATGTTCCCAAGGATCACGGGTCGTCATTCTTAGTCACAACCCATGATCTAATCCGTGGTTTGACTGTCGGGGTTGATTTGTCTAGATCTAGAATCACTTCATGGATCGTGGTTTAGAACCATGACCTATCATGTGATTCGTGGTCCAGATCATCAGAGGACCCTCCAAGAAGGGTCCTGGAAACCACGAGTCAGATGACGACCCGTCATTTTGCTTCACGGGCCATCATGTAATCCGTAATTCCTAAGGATCAGAGGATCCTCACTTTCCTAAGTTAAAACCATAAGTCACAGGATTGTCCATCATTTCATTCACAGACGGTCAAGTGACTCGTGGAATGAAGGTTCAACATAGTCTCAAAAATTATTTCAGAAACCATGAGTCAATTCCATAGGCTGCCATTTCCATCTATGATCCATAGAAACATCCGTGGTACCTTAAGCCGAGGTTTTTAATCTGTTTTTCCCCAGCTTTTACCCAGGGGTATTTTTGTAATTTCCAACCCTTTTAACTCATAAGTGAGGTTGTTTTGGTCTATTCTAGGAGGGTTTTATCTCTAATTATCCTAAGTCTTCACTAAAACCCTCATCCAAGTTCTAAAAAGGGAAAAGGCCTCTATTCCTCCAATCTCCAAGCTCCAAGCTTCAAGCTAAGGATTTCACCCCCGAACCTCCATCCCTTTCAACCTAGATTAAGAAAGCTTCAATTTAGGTATATGGGTATTTAATAATGTATCCTTTCACTCTTATGCCCAAAACCCCAATATTTATATGGATGTTTCATGGATTTCAAATTAGGGTTCTTACCCAATTCTTATGGGATTTTCTATAAATGGTATTCTCATGAACCTACTATGAAATCTAACACTAAATTGTATGATTTTGCATGGGTATTTACAAGTGAACTCGTATTTCATGAATTGAAGGCTAGGTATAGCCAATTTTTCATGCATGGATTGATTTAAGCAAATTATGGTATTTGATAGCATAATTTCATGAATTTCAAGCAAGTGCATGCCTAGTTCCTATATTTTATGAAAGTACATGTGATTATCAAATTGAACTAGTGTCATGCAAGTTTTCAAGTTATGAATTATTATACAAGACAAGACACCTGATGTGCCATCAATACTCATAGTAATTTTCTAAAACAAGGTTCATGAGTATTATGAAGATCCGGGTTATGAACATGATTATGAATAAGATTTTACATCTAGATATGTCACACCCATGTGAGCCTTATGTTATGTTTTGGGAGTAGTATTTAGCATCAAGCGATGAGGGTTCCAGATAACCCAAATCTAAAACTACGTTACCACCGTAGGTTGCCCTCTGTGACTTATGACAAGATCCTTATGATATGGTTCTAATCTTGGCCGGTTAGGACAACCTTTTTCAGTGTGGGTTCATGACACTAGACTCCATGTAGCTCATCATAGCTTATGTCAGTTAAATGAAACTCTCGTATGACTATTTTTAAGCTATGAAGTTATATGATATTCTACTTTAAAACTTGACTTCTATTTCATGTTTTAAGCTTAAATCTTCATATTTACTCATATTTTCTCTTAATATGCATGAACTCAACTTTAAGCATGTTTTAAGTATGTTTTATCATGTTATCGCATAAACTCACATACGCAGTACATCCTACAGTATGACGGATATTTTTGCACTACATCCTTTGATGCTGATTCAGGCTCCCACTCTTAGGCTCGTGGCTAGAGGTCACAGGCCATCGAGTTTGATTTGGTGATCTCTCATTCATTCGAGGACAATCATGATTCCTAGTTAGTAGGTTCCTTTATTTTAGCATTAACAGTTAGCTAGGGTCTTGTCCCAACAAACCCATTATGATGGTTTAAGAGGCTTTTCAGACATAGACAGTTATTTGAGATTTCATGTTTCAGATTGTGGTATTCCTAAGTCATTAATGCTTATGATTGATTTTGTATGTTTGCCCTCTTGTTATGCTTCCGCTATCGGTATTCATGTTATGTTACGTCATGCTAAAGCCAAGGGTTAACTTGAGTTCCTTGTGGTCGCGGGTCCCATGTTTCATCTAAGATGTAGCCTTGAGGCGTGTTAATTAGATTCCTTAGTTTAGTTTAAGCTTCTTGTGGTTGAGTTTCATAGACTATTGATCCATAGCCTAAAATTAGCTTAGGGTTTGTGGTAGAGTAGATGTTATCGTTGCTTTATTATTATTATTATTGCTCGTATGGTGTCCTAATTATCTTATACTTGTGGGCCCGAGGCCATGGACATGGGACTGGCAGGAGCCAGGTCAGTATGGTTGTGCTTTGCTTAAGTTTCTATCTATTGTACGCTTTATGCTTAGTTCTAGTTAGTTGATTACCTTTGGTGGGTACCTTTGGAGTTGGTAGTTAGTGTAGTGTTTCCCTATTAGTAATTGTACTAGAATAGGTGACCCTTAGCACTTGGTGGGGTATAGTTCATGGTAGATTAGTTTCCTACATAGCTCTTTGGTTGTTCTTATCGTGTTATTTTCCTATGTTTAGCTATGGTATGAGTATTTGTGGGCCTGAGGCCATGGTGTTGAGCAGGAAAGTGTCCAGGTTAGTACAATCTTGTTATAAAGGGTGAAACGCCCTCTCTTGGTATAATTGCGTGCATTTAAATGTATTCATACATACATTTGGACTGATTATTTTTCATCCCTTTCCGCATGTGATTGGGTTATGATACGGATTAATGGGAATTGAATGGCTTGATGATTTAAGAATGAACTCTTTGTTTAACAATTGGTTTTCAAATTAAGGTAAGATTTCACTAGTTTAAGTTGATTAATAACGTTTAAAAAAATAAAATACTTCCTTTCTAAACGATTGGAGCTTTAGGGGGAACGTCCTACTTTTATCACTATTTCTGATTAAACAAAGGAAAGCGGTTTCTTTTACTATAAAAAACTGGGATTTCTAAGGAGGAATTGTATCTCACTATCTTACAGACTTCTGGATGGGAAAATACTTCTATTTTATGCACTTGGTCTGAGATGGAGTTCTGAACCTTACTTTCCATTGATTTGTGGGATTATATTGATAAGCTTCGGTGTCCATCCCCCCTCTTTGCATACATATGGAGTTTTACTTTGTGGTATTCATTTCTATTGATAAGCTTCGACAGCCCTTGAGAATACACTGGGTTTACTGATTATACGTGACATATGTGGTATTGATAAGCTCCGGTGACCTGTATCGATATTACAGGTATTATGGTACGGTATTGGTTGGTAAGTTCTGGCATCCCGTGAGCTGACTCAGGGTTTCATTCATTAGTGCATTGGCCACATTTCATTTCATTTATTTCACATCGCATATCATGGTATTCCTTGTACATATTTACTATCGAACTCCATGTATAGTTAGTTTGCTTTATTTGGGGGTACTTTCTGGACTCGAGGAAATCTGATTTGGTTGTTGCTGAACTATGGCTTATGTGTTTTATATTATTGCGGTATTTCTCCCTTCTATCTAGGAGTTGACCATTCTATTTCTTTCTGACTTATCCTTCTTACCTTTGGGTTATAGTCGCATTTTGTTTTGTTTATATCTTATTTGAGCTCAGCCGGCCGATGATGCCTACTGGGTAGCACGTGTTTTGGTACTCATACTACACTTCTGCATCTTTTTACTGATGCAGATCCTAGTATGAGTTATCGCCATTGATTGTTGTCCTCGTGCAGAGTTGCTGACTGGAGATATTGGGTGAGCTCTTGGCGATCGGAGTTGATCCACCTCCCTCTACTTTTGGATTAGTCTTCTACTAAACTTTTATAGATTTTCTATATTTTCTTCTATCTATCTAGAACATTTAAGTTATTGTAGCACTTGTATCGACTGACACCAGGTCTTGAGGGATTCTTGTGTATTTTATTTTCTCCCTATCTTTTTACTTATATTGGTTTGTCGTATCTTCCCCTGTTATTATTATTTCTTCCACTTTTTGATTCTTTCTTGCGTTAGCCTGTTACTTACAGTTTCGGGCTAAGAGTTGGCTTACCTACTAGTGGGTTATAGTTGGTGCCATCACGACTTGAGTTTATGGGTCGTGACAAAAGCAAAAAGAAATGCATTAAGGAAAGGCCTTGGGCACCTACCCAGGCACCCTCGTAGTGCACTAGAGTAGAGGATCGAATCAGATTGCCAAATAACACTACGCTGTCGCCTAGGGGGAGGCCACATCCCATATTTGGCCTTGTTCGGCCAGGTTTGCCCAAATCGACCCAGAACATGCCTGAAATCCTCCTAAACCCTATAAATACTACTTTTCTTTATATTTTTAGTATCCTCAATATATCCATAACATAGACGAGCATAGAAGAACACAAAAGAGCAATTTTGGGGGAGAAAACACGCAGGGACAAAGACCCAAGTGTTTCTACCTAGGTTTTTCTTTTCCTTTTGCTTTGTATGAGTGAATCTTTGCTTATTCATGAATTATTGAATTTGTAATTAGTTCATGAGTAGCTAAACCCATAGTATCTAGTGTTGTGGTTAAAGAAATGAAAGTTGTGGTTTGAATTTCATTTTGTTTTGTTTGATTTCCATTATATTATCGAGTTATTTATCTTGTCTTGGCCTTAATTGTTTGGAAGCTTGACAACCTATCAAACACTATATATGGTGCATAATTTGGAGTAGGAATAGGGAATTTATGTACGCAATAAGGAAAGGTAGATCTTGGTCTTAGAACTATTAAGGGTGGAACCATTCGCTTACGTGGATAGAAATATACCTGTTAGCCTTGCTTAGTTGATGTGGAAGATAATTCACATGTACTTCACTAACGATCGACGACCATAGGCATATAGGAGTTAGGAAAAGTTGAGTGGGCGTAGAGGAAGTTTGGAAAGACTGTTAATATCATGAATATCAACCCACAACTAGTAACTCAGAAAATCAACTAAACATATAATTTGAAAACCCAACTGGATTGTCAAAATACCATAACCCTAGGTCATCTCTCTAATATGAATTTCAAACTAATAATCTACGAGTTACTCTAATTTACTTTTATTTACTTTCAAAGAACAAAATCACTCTTTATTATTTGTCTCTTACTAAATAGAACCTATAAGAATTCAAAATAGTTAATCATTTCGTCAAATTTCTTTAGGATCGATATTTGGACTTACAAGTCCTATATTACTTGTCAGACCGTGTACCCTTGCACGTGCATTTGGACGCAACACTTCACCTTCCACTGCAAAGATAAGATATGAGTTGAGGTTAATAAAGTCTTGAGCTTTCATAAGCTCTCTTCACACTCATAAAACCAACTGAAACACGATATTCTTTTGAGTCAATTTGGTCAATGAAGATGCAATAGAAGAGAACCCCTCAATGAACCGTCTGTAGTATCCTACCAAGCCTACAAAACTATGAATTTTGGTAGGTGAAGTGGCCCAAGCCCAATCTTAAACTGCCTTAATCTTAGCCAAATCCACCATAATACAATCCTTAGACACCATGTTTTCCAAGAATGCCATAAAATTTAGTCAAAACTCGCATTTCAAAAACCTAACATACAATTGATCATCCCTCAACCTCTGGAGCATAATCCTTAAGTGTTGTCCATTTTTCTCCTCACCAGGTGAATAAACCAAAATATCATCGATGAATACAATCACAAAGGAGTCCAAATACTGCCAAAACATCCCCCTCATCAACTTTATAAATGTTGTCGAGGCATTGGTCAATCCAAAGGACATAACAAGGCACTCATAGTAACCATACCGTGTCTTGACGGTCATCTTAGGGATGTCCAAATCCCTAATCTTCACCTATTGATAGCCTGACCTTAATTTAACCTTTGAAAATACCAAAACAACCAAAGCTGGATCAAATAGGTCATCAATACGTGAATTAGGATAGTTATTCTTGATGGTCACTTTATTAAATTGTCGATAATCAATGCACATTCGCATAGAGCTTTTATTTTTATTCAGAAACAATACCAGAGCACCCCAAGGTAAAACACTGGACCTAATGAAGCCCTTACTCAGTAAATCCTTTAACTGATCCCTTTAACTCTTTTAATTTTACTAGATCCATCCTATAGGGAGAAATAAAATGAGTTGACTATTCAACTTTAAATCAATGTACTGGTCTGGCAGAACACCAGTAAGGTCGATTAGAAACACATTCAAAAACTCTTTAACCACCGGTACTGACTCTAAAGTAGGTGTGTTAACTCTAGTATCACAAACAAAGGTCAAATAAGAAAGACAACCCTTCTCAAATAGCCGCTGGTCTTTTAAAAATGAAATCACCCTCTTCAGATACAAACCCTTGGAATCTTTCCACTCTATCCTCGAGGAACTTGGAATGACTAACGTGACTATCTTGGTATTATAGTCTAGAATCACATGATATAGAGAAAGATAATCCATACCAAAATCATATAAAAATCTACCATATCAAAATTAATCAAGTCTACACAAGTATCATAAAACAACAGTGTCACAATATCGAATTGATACACCCAATCCACCACTAAGGGATCACCCATTGAGTTAGCAACACAAATAGGCACTGAAAGAGAATCACGCATCATATCAAGACTCGATGCAAGTATGAAGGCATATAAGAGTAAGTGATAACGTTCAAACACACTCCTTAATTGAGAATAAGTGTTAACGGTCATATGCAAGACAATACCCAACTTATAGTCGAGGTCGAATCCCACAAAGACTAGACTAGATTGGACTGAACTTTGTATATCAACTCACTATAAGCATACAATTGTTAAAAAACTAATAAAGTAAAATTAGGGGGGGTTGATTTATAACAAGTAATTGTATCAAGGGTAGACAAGGTAACACAATTGATAAGATTAATCAAGATTAGAAATCTAGGAGTGTGCTTTCGATGGGGTATAACTTCAATTGGGATTGATTAATTGCCTTGGGTTCAATTTACCATATGGATTGCTTTGGTTTTAGATATACATCAAGGTCTATCATTCCAAGAGCATGTCAATTTTGGGTTCTACCAAACCCCAAAACCAATTACAATAACCAACCAAATATTCTTGAGAAGGCTAAACTATCTCTAGTTTTACCCTTAGATGGGAATTTTCAAATCCGTACCATTGAATCCTTATCCAATTTCAATTCTCTTTCTCAAACAAAATTGAAATTAGAGAACTCAACCAATGTTTGCAACCATTAATTTTATAATTAAAACTTGAAGCATTCAATGGATCCATACAATATAATCAATTCTAAGAGCAAACAAACAATACCCACTTAATACTATACACCCATCATTGCACACACCTTTAGAAGAGAATTTAGCTACTCATATCAATGTAAAACGAGATTATACTATGTGGGTGTTCCTCAATTCCATCCATTAAACAAATTTAAATACAAATCCAAGCTTTAATGCTCAACAATGGAGTTTTTCAATTTGGGGAAGACGAAGTCACCAAGTGTACTTTCTTCCTTCCTAAGAGTACTATAAAATTGAGAATCAAATCTGAAAATATCTGAATGGAATGTGTTTCTACGAATCCCCAAAAAAATGTCCTTGAAAACACCCAAACACACTTAAAATGTTTTGGACAAAAATACCCTTTGGGATACTTGCACGTCACCTACAACCGTGAGTCTTCACTTGCAGGCCACAAGTATCTAAGAAAACTTCTAGTTATCTGTCCATATCCTGCATTACACCTACAAGCCACAGGTGGTCACATACGGGCTGCATCTCAAGTGCAACTTTATTTCTTAATCTTCGTCCTCTTCTTGTCATTTACAGTCCACCTGCGGGCTATAGATGGGGTCTTGCACTTTGCAGATGCATCCTTTCAAATTGACCTCTTTCTTTGGCTCTTTGCTTGCATTTCTGACTTTCTTTCTTGCACTTTGGTTTCAAATGCTTATTCATCATCAAATCCTAGGAATGCCTGCACATAAGAGATAAATAGCCTAATATCCATCTAATAAGCACAATATTGAGGCAATAATTCATGCTTAAGAGCAAAATAAGTTGGTAGATTACCAAGTTATCAGTAAGTAGAACCAAGATCAAATAAAATTGAACTCCATTGATAACATACTGGTATGATACCTGTGATAACTACATCGGAGGCCTCTTCCTCTAGTATACCAGGAAATGTATAGTAATGGGAATAGTCACCCTCTACCTAATTAACTCTTCTACCAATACCTCTACCAATATGTGGTACACCTCTACCTGCTTGAGAACCACCACGACCTCTAGCTAGTGGTGCTACTACTCGAATTAGAGCTTGTGAACTCTATGGTAGGCCTCTCTATCTGCAATGTAGGTAAATACTCTTGAGAGGCTTAGGATAACCAAAGTAAAGCAGAATCTGGGAACTCCCAATGGCTATGGAGGACTTGAATAACCAAAAAAAACATCATAGCCTAAAGGATCCTTAGAATAACCCTAAAAATTTAAACCAAACTGTAAGAGTCATGTCTGAAATAACCTCCCTCGGATGCCTAAGTACAAGCTTAAACTAGTCTACATGACTGAGGACAAAAACATCTCTTGAATGATCTCCTACCTCTAGATGAGGTACTGATGATGCTCAAAAGCACTCTCTTATTAGAGGTTGTTGCGATCGTCAGGGCAAAACAATAAGTAACCCAATGAATGGCCGTGGTCGAATCCAAGGAGAACAATGTAATCGCTATTGAGATAATAAAGAATTAAAAAAACTTATTGAAGTTCAAGGAACAAAAAGAAATAAAAATTATTTGGGGGTTGTTGTTTAAAAATGTAGACGATATTGAAAGTGCAAAGTTGACCAGTCTTCCCAACACAAGGATCGCAAGGGAGCTTTTGGAATGGGTATTACTTCAAATCTATACGATCCATTATAAGTTTATCAACTACTTACTAGATTAATCATGGCTCAAATGAAACAAGCCTTGGAATCTCACTTATCTACCAACATCTTTCTACCATTGGCAAATATTTCTCAACCAGTTCTCTCGAACCTAGCCAAGTGTTAACAAGATATTCCAATTATGGCAATAATAGAATCATTATTTCTAGCTAATTCCTTAAATGAGGATTAAAGCATCAAGTCAGTTCCAATTAACCTTTCCCCACCTCAATTAACTCTTTCAAGCCAAATCAAGGTAAAAGGGGCAATTCTAAGGGTTGATCACTCCCTTTAGAATCAACTCAAGCACAAAATTAGTTAGAGAATCAAAGAACCAATTCATAAACTAGAAAATATTTAATAAATTGTAAAAGAACAAGATATATATTGTTTATCTCTAACACAATATCCAAAATCTCAAATCAACCAATCCACCTATGAATTTAGAAATACAAAGCAAGAGTTGAAGAAAAGAACTAAAGATGATGGATTGGTTAAGGCACAATTGTGAATAGTCCAGAATATCTTTCCAAAATAGATGGGATGTACCTTATGTGGATTGGTGTTTCAGAAATTGTGAAAAGACTGATATGGTCCTACCTTAGCCCGTTCTCTGCTTTTACGGAAGAAAATACCGCATTTGTGGCATTCTCACTGATGGCCAGGATCTACATTTGTGGAGAAGGGCCACATTTATGTACTGTTGACTGGCTGCTGACATCCGCTTTTGCGGTCCTTTGGCCGTATTTGTGGTAGTTGACCTCAACAGTTGACTTCCACTTTTGCGCTCCTTTAGCAACAATTATGACATCTGAGGCTTGTTCCTCTCTTTAGCTCATTTTTAGCTTCTTTTGTCCAAATTACTCCATAGTATCCGCATGAATAAGAATCACTTGAAATAGATCAAAACATTCCATAAATGATTTCATATCACCATTAGAGGACGCTAAAGCCTAAGAAAAGAGATATAAATAAGTGGTAACTTCACCACTTATCAACACCCCCAACTTAAGCTCTTTCTTGTCCTCAAGAAAATCACAACCCATCTCAAAGAGACTCTAACTAATTAGTCGATCACAAGTGAAAGCTTAATCAAGACATTCCCCTCAACTTTATACACATATTCAAGAGTTAAGAAAGATTCGCAAAGATGATGAAGTGACAACAAACAATCCTCAAGAATTGACCCAAAACCACTAGTTATCCAAACATGCTCCATTGACTCATTTTTGGAATTTATCAACATCACCAACTATCCTGATTCACATGCCCTCACAAGAAAGAAAGTCCTAAAAAACACTCTATTCTCCACAATAAAACAAGGGATAAATGCACAACGCTCACACTCACAAAGAACTTCAAGTACCAACAAATGTCAAACCATAAGCTTGCCCTTATTTTCATTCGCCAGTAACTCAAAAGTAATCAGTCGGATATCTCAACTGACTTTTCTAAGCTTGTAATGTAGTCTTGGGGAAGGGAAGGATAAGAACTTAGGATTAAAGTGACTTCATACTCCTTGAACACTACACAACTTTTTCAATTCGAAACCAAAGCCATTTTCTATTATATTTCATGCTCCACAAAGCACTATTTCACTTACTTCATATGATGCCCCAATTTTCATCATTCTATTCACCTTGGAGGTTTTGTTTCGTTTCCTTTCTTTAATCTTTTCCTTCATCTTTGCTTTCTTTTTCAAATTCTTCCTTTTTTGACAATTCTTTTAGGATTCGACCAACAAACCAAGATAAGCTCACTTAGCACTCCTCCAAGATACTTTTTCATCACCCCCAACTTAGGCTTTTAGGATCGATTTCACACTTGTCAAGTTCAAGAAGGGATGGGGTCAAAAGTGTGACTCATTTTCAAAATGGTTCAAGGCTTGTAATGAGGTTTCCAAAGAAGAGGTATTAGGCTCAAGAGGGGTGACTAGTGATACAATTTAAGTGCAATAGTAGGGTTTTAAGGCTAAGTAGGCTTCAACAGTTTCAAAGAAGGTCTAAGATCATTTCTCCAACCAACAAAATTAAGACCAGCATTTGAATGACTAACCAGGAAAGTTCTAGATGACACAAGCAAGCACAAGAATTATTCAACCATACTCACCACACATGGCATCTGAACTTTCAAGATGGATCAATTTTTAGTTCCTAAACAAGAACAAGTAGATCCATATTTATGCATCCAACATCGTCACTAATGGGTCAAGAGTCACAAAAAGATTAGAGGCATTGTCACCAATATTGTTCTTTGACTTTGAACTACTCACCAACATTTTTGGAGGGTTATGCTCAACTCAACTCAATTCACATGCAAGACTAAATCTATTAGTACCAAACAAATCACTCTAAAAATTATCTCAAAAGATGATGATTTTCCCATAAGAATGACGTCACTCAATCTATCATTGGGAAAAATCATCTATCTAAATCGATATGGCTACTCAGAATTCACTAACATATATACCCAAACACATAAGTAACATGTGGTTGCTCATGCAATTTACATATGTCAATATGCGGACCGCATGTGTAACACACATGCCAGGCAATATGGGTTTACCTTCTACCCAGCATGTGTCAATCATGTGTATTTTGCACGTCAGCATTTGCATCTCAAATGTTTGACTCGGTGCTTCCAACTCAGGCAATTTCATGAGCCTAATACTTATATTTTCCCTGGCTCCAAACACAAAACAAAGCAACTACAACAAAAAATAAAGAAGCTATGAATAAATCTATAAATAAAGAAGTAATACAAATGACTAATCCAACAAGATTTCAACAACATAAGACCCGAGAGGGAATGATATTCAAAGAAAACAAGCCCGGCAAGGGTGAAAACATAATTTCCAAAATGAACTCGGCAAGGGCATAGAACACAAATATCTATAACAAGCATAAATATCACCTAAATACCCACCCCCAACTAAACATGGTGCAATAACCCTAATGCAACTAAGCAAAACAAGGTAAAATAGTGGGAGGGGCTTTCTAAAAATGCATCATGCACTCTCATCACTCTTGGTGTTATCATCATAATCTCCATGACATTTTGCATCCTCCTCAGACCACTGTGCTGGGGTGTCATCCTCATCAATCCTTCTACATGATGGATGTGGATCAGTGGGTTTCATAATATTTCACAATCCTTTCACACCCTTCCACATACGAGTAAAGAACTTGTCTTTCTTCCTTTCCCTTTTTAGCATCTTGGAGTGTGAGTCATGACGCTCTCCCTGGAACTTGGCCAAATCAGTGTATGCTTTTTTCCATCTTAGCAAGATGGACGCCCTGCTTCTTTTGATCTTCAAGATATTTGTCAAAGTCATTCTTTGTCACAAATGAAATAGACCCCTCTAATAACTCAACCAGTCTTTAAGGAATTCCACTCACCATCTGTAAAACGTGCTTTAACTCATCTATCATTACTTCAAACGGGACCATTACTTTTGAACTACCAAAAATGGCCTGATATAACGTTTCTGCATCGATCTTTCTCTTCTTTATATTGCAACCTATTCCTTCTCCAAGCTTTTTCAATGGAAAATGTGTCTTGCTGGCTCTACCCAATTATCAATCGGGTACTCATCCACCTTAGCCATTTTACATAATTCAGTAATGAGAGATGGGAACATGAGAGTTTGGATATCTTGCATCAAATAATCCTTGAGTTTGCAGATAATCATATGGCCAACATTCACAAGAATGTCATCAAGGATGCAAGAAATTATTTGAGCTCTCAATAATGGTATATCATACAAATTCTTGGATGAAGAGATTCAACTACAGATGATCGCTAGCCAATTCTTTGCTTCAGCTGTGAATTCCTTGAAAGTGATGCTCTTTTTTGTGATGGTTATGGGGATACTCTTTTTCAGACACAACATAGAAACTAACCATATGTCTGGAGCACGTTCCTTTGCTTTGACCAAGACAGGGTTATGATCTTGCAATTTCTGAAACTTATTGATCACTGGTGCTCCAAAGTCAACCATTTTTCCTCTTATTTTAATAACCATGATCGATAATTTCATTTCCTTGAGATTCACATAGAACTCTCGGACCTATTGCTCATTAGCCTTACAGGGCTCAGGTGAAAAACACATCCATCCTGTAGTCTCCAATCGATGATAGAAGTCAGGAAGAATAGCGAAGACCTTATGAAGACAAATTCCTTTTTTGGGGAGAGGTTTTTTCTTCACCAAGTCAGAGTAGTAGCGTCTCTGACATTTAGGAGTCATAAATCGAACCTGATCAAATTCCTCATCATTGAGTAGATCATCTTCTAGTGGTGCATCATTGATGTTGTCAGCCATGTCAGTTTTTTGACCCTGGATTCTTGCAGAGATGAGTGGATCTTGGCGTTGCTCTTGTTAGTGAATGGAAGAGAGAAAAGAAACTGACCCTTTTTGAAAGAATGAACGAACCTTAGATGTTTTGTTTTCAATTGAGCTTTTCTTTTTTGAAAGGTACAGTGGTGCTGATTTTTCAGTAATTATCGATAAATGCGTTCCACCGCAAATATGGTCACGATGTTGCAAAAGCAGAAATTATTGTTTTTTTGATAAATGTTCTACAATTGCAGAATCTAAAGCTGATCAGCTTCTCAGGATTTTTCAACTTTTGTGTCAGCTTACTGGTACTCATGCGATGTCATGTGCAAAATACACATTTTTCAGAGGTATTTTTGGTGGTTCTCAACACTTGGGTCCTCTTCTCCTTACTTTGGACATCTAAAACAAATCAAAAAGATACCAAAAATAAAGTAAAACACAAAGAAAAAGTTTTCAAATGATGGGTTGCCTCCCATCAAGCAATCAATTTATGTCGCAGTGTGATACAAGATATGTCACCATTTAGATCTCCACTTGGAGGATTTAAACCTTTGACCCAAACTTGAATCGAACTTCCGGTGACAATCATGGAGTGAAAGTGGGAACATGAGAACGCCATTTTTTTTGGTGTCGTATTTTGCACTTTTTTGCCTTCAAGTGAGGAAGGTCATTTTGCCTTCTATAAACAACAAACTTCAAAACTGATATACCTCAACCCGTCCCCCTTCCAAAGTATTCCACAAGCTTGATTACTTGAACTTTCGTCCATTCAACCAAACTTAAGGTTGAAAAATAGTTGGAGTGAGATTTGGGCATATCCACTCTCAAATTTGCCTCATTCATGACTTCTCACTTTCGAACGAACTAGAGTCTTTCAAAATGAAACGTAGGACTTTTCCTTGCAACTCTAGTATCATTCTTTTGATATCGGCATCTTGATTCATGTATAGGATAGTTGGTTACCACAACACCTTTAATTCAGGAGAATCCCATGTGTCCTCCTCTTCAATAGGAACTAACTTAAAATTACTATCCACGATTATGTATGTTTCAACATGAACATTCACTTCGATTTTCAAATTCTTGATAGCAATTTCAAGTAACCCCTCTTTTGAACTTCTCTTGGAATGCCTTTTGAAAAATTTCTCAAACATTGGTAGAATTCTTTCACGTTGTTCCCCATTGGATTTAAGTTGGTGAGATTGATTTAACAACTATTCTTGAATCACAATCTCATCTAATTCAAGCTTTTCCTCATGTTAAGGCTCAAGCACAACAGGTACAAACTCATTCACCGGTGATTCCATATTTTGAAAGTCTTCATCATCGTCTCCAAAGTGAATTTTCTTGACCTAGATGTTCGAGACATATTCATTTGTTAGGCTTGGAGGGTATTCTTTACCAACTTGATCAAGAGGAGTATATAAATCCACCATTGATTTCTTATCATGATTTCTCCCCTCTTCCTCCTTAGCCCTTTCATCCAAGAAGCCTTGCTTCTTGCATCTCCTACTTCTAGATGAGGTATTGATGATGCTCAAAAGCACTCTCTTATTGGAGGTTGTTACGATCATCAGAGTAAAACAATAAGTAACCCACGGATGGTCAGGGTCGAATCCATGGAGAACAATGTAATCACTATTGAGATAATAAAGAATTAAAGCAACTTATTAAAGTTCAAAGAGCAAAAATATATAAAAAGGATTGGGGGTTGTTGTTTAAAAATGCGAACGATATTGGAAGTGTGAAGTTGACCAATCTTCCCAACACAAGGATCGCAAGGGAGATTTGGGAATAGGTATTACTTCAAATCTATATGATCCATTACAACTTTATCAACTACTTACTAGATTACTCATGGGTCAAATGAAACAAGCCTTGGAATCTCACTTATCTACGAACATCTTTCGACCATTGGCAAATATCTCTCAACCAGTTCTCTCGAACCTAGCCAAGTGTTAACAAGCTATTCAAATTACGGCAACACCAGAATCACTATTTCTAGCCAATTCCTTAAATGAGGGTTAGAGCCTCAAGTTAGTGCCAATTAACATTCCCCACCTTAATTTACTCTTTCAAGCTAAATCAAGGTAAAAGGGGCAATTCTAAGGGTTAATCACTCCGTTTAGAATCAACTCAAGCACAAAATTAGTTAGAGAATCAAAGAACCAATTCATAAACTAGAAAATATTTAATAAATTGTAAAAGAACAAGATAAATATTGTTTATCTCTAACACAATATCCAAAATCTCAAATCAACCAATTCACCTATGAATTTAGCAATACAAAGCAAGAGTTGAAGAAAAGAACTAAAGTTTTTTTAATAAAAACATCCAATCATCACTCCAATAGTGTTGGATGATAAATTTTCTCCCCAAGCTAGACAAAGTTGTTCACTCTAAGGATAAGGATGGATTGGTTAATGCAAAATTGTGAATAATCCAGAATATCTTTCCAAAATAGATGGGATGTGCTTTATGTGGATTGGTGTTTCAGAAATTATGAAAAGACTGATATGGTCCTAGTTGATCCCTTCTCTGCTTTACAGAAGAAAATACCACATTTACGGCATTTTCACTGATGGCCAGGATCTACATTTGTAGAGAAAGGCCATTTATGGATTGTTGACTGGTTGTTAACATCTATTTTTGCGGTCCTTTGGCCATATTTGAGATAGTTGACCTTGGCAATTGACTTTTGCTTTTGCGGTCCTTTGGCCATAATTGCGACATCTGAGGCTTGTTCCCATCTTTAGCTCATTTTATCTTCTTTTGTCCAAATTGCTCCATAGTATCCGCATAAATAAGAATTACCTGAAATACATCAAAACATGCCATAAGTTGTTTCGTATGACCATTAGAGGACGCTAAAGCATAATAAAAGAGATATAAATAAATGGTAATTTCACCACTTATCAAGTACCACCAAAAGAACTAGTAGTGTGGGAACTCTTATCCCTCAAACCCCCAAACTCTTCAGTGTGCATAAGCTCAAATTCCTTGACCAACTAAACCACTCTCTAAAAAAGAAGCTAGAAAGAATGTTGTCTGATAAACTACTGCATGAATATGATATGTCAAACCTCTCACAAACAAAAGAATTCTCTCAGTCTCATCTAGAAAAATCACCAAAGCATGAAGAGATAATGGATGGAATCTGGTCTCATACGCAGTCACTGAAATACCATCCTGAGTCAAGTGTTCAATCTAGTTCCTCGTTTTCTCCCGTAAGCTACAGGGAATAAACCACTCTAAGAAAGCATAAGTAAACTGCTCCCAAGTAATAGAAGAAGACCCTATTGGCCTAGTATCAATATAAGACCATCACTGGTTAGATGGACCATGCATCTGAAAAGTCATATAATTCATATCGTGGGACTCCACAAACCCCACATTCTGCAACTTCTCATAGCAACTTACAAAAAACCCATATGCATGCTCTCTTTTTCCACCCTAAAACTAAGGTAGATCTATCTTCTCAAAGCACTCAACCTCTTCTACTCCTCATTGGACATAAAAGGTTTGGACCCAACTAGAATGCCAACACTAGGTAAGGGCATACCACAAAGTCTAAAAGTTGTTATTTCTGTTGGCTGGCTCATTGGACCCTGAAAATGTGCGATCATATGTTGATCAGGGGTCTACCCTCCCGTCCTAGTTTGAGAAATATTTGAGTAGTTTGTAAGCCACCAGTCTGAGTGATACCCTCAAGCAAGCTAAGTATACAAACCAGAGTGACTTGAAGCATAAGAGTAGCCACAAATCCATATGGTGCTTGAGCTGGGACCACCTCATATCTAAAAATCTTATCACCCTTTGTATCATAATCTATCTCAGGGGACTCTGCCCTAGTTGGGATACAAGAAACTTTATATGTTCTTGCCCTGGCCGGTGCTGCAACCTGGCCTCAGACCCTACGATGACCTCTGCCTTGTATGTGTGCCACATCACTAGCAGTAAGTATGGGTGTTGGACATGCTCTTAATGACCAACAATGATAGCACATGTACTCACCATCACTGAGAGAATGACATAAAAATTCTTAGTAATCGATGGAATCAAGTACACACTATAAGAAATAAAGAATAGGATTTTCCTATAGTCCTATAGCCTCTCAAAGATAGATAAAGGACGTCTCCACATCGATCCACAAGACTCTACTAGATAAAACTTGTAATTGTGAGACCAATGAACCTAGTGCTCTGATAACAATTAGTCACAACCCAAAAATTGAGGAAGTGATGGCACCTATCCAACCTACTGATAGGTAAGCCAGCCAAAAATTTATAAATCACAAGATAGTCTCAATATGCAGAAGTCATAATTAAAACCAAAATAAGTCATAAATAAATCCCTTTCATAAAAACTCATAAGGAAATGTAGAAATATATACAAAACTTCCCAAAATCTGGTATCACTAGTACAAGCCTCTACGAATTTGAATATAGCTCTAAAACTCTAGATATCAAAAAAAGATAAAGAGAGAGAAGATCCAGGAGACTGAAAATTAGGCAAGTGACTACCTTAGTATCTCGAGAGAATGCTCAATCAACTACATATCATCAGCCGTTAGAACTCAGCTTAGAACCTGCATAACAAATATGAAAAAAGAATGCAAGAATGAGTACAATTCCATCTGTACTCAGCAAAATCCTCAACTGAACCAAATCCAAAGCAATAACGAGGATAGGTCCTAAACTGCTCTATTCGATATTTATCACAAATACCATTAATTTCTAATACAAAAACTCATACTAGTAGCTAATGTCAACAACATATATAAATCAATTCCAGATACTAGAAATCACAATCAAATCAAGATAAAAGTAATAAAGTCACTTTCACAAATCACCTCATCACTTTTGACACCATAACAACACCAAATAAAGATAATGAGGTGATGTATGCATATGATGTGTAGATAGTTGGGACCCATGGGGAACACACAAAATCCATATACCACACTTGTACCAGATAACCCTTTAGTAGAAATGTCCAGGTTCATCAACATCTTCTACTGGATAACCCTTTATTGGGAAATATCATAATTTATCCTTTCACTTTCTTAGTCCGTAATGTCCATGTGTATGAGATACAATGTCAAATACAATAAATCCTTCACTGGATTCAAATTCTCAGCACAAAAAATCATAAACAACCCAGAATAATAGAAACCAGGCTCACATAATCATATAACTCAATAAATTAGGAATGAAGTCTCAAATACCCATAATATGGCATCGGTACTCACATAAATATTCATCATATCATTTATAATGGACCCCCATTACCTATTACCCCTTTACACAGTAATACAATATACTAACACTTCAAAAAGAGTCAAACAAAGTCTCAATTTGTCATAATTGAAGAATGACAAGTTAAATTACAACATTTCTCTTCCTCAAAGCCTCCAAAAAATTCTAACCTCATAAAATATAGAATCTATGTAACAGCACTAGTCCGTAGATTCCTATATTTCTATACTTTAATTTTAGATCCAAAATGTCCCAAAAGTTAATCTTGGGCCCACAAGGGCAAACCTAGAATTTTCTTTGAAAATTATGTTACCCATAATGTAAATAACTCAAAAATTAAATTTTATCAAAAATAGAGCTCAAATCAACCTTCAAAACTTCAAAATTTATTTCTTAACTTTAGCTCAAAAATCCCAAATTTTTCAAAATTAGAACACTGATTTGAAGGTGAAATTATTAATAAAATATTAGAGAATGCATAAATAGTGGTTTTAAATTATACCAATAAATAAATTATGAAAATACACTTTTGAATCGTCCCAAAATGTGATTTCAAGCTCTCAAAATCGAGTTATGGGATTTATATTTAAAAATAAAATATTTAAATTTGTCCAAGTATGCCCTTCTTTGTGAAAATGAAGTGTCTCTTGTGAACGCCACTGATTCGAGCCTGGTTTCATTGTGAATGTCACACCCCAAGTTTGGATGGGACAGACAAGTACCATATATACATATATGCTATGCAGATAATCTATGTCAGATCATATATCAAGGATTCATGTACTAGAGACAACTAATAAGGATTATACATGCATATACAAAGACCTACGACCAACTGATACAAAATGTTCATACTATAGTGTCCAAGAAGCCTCTAAAAGAGTACAAAAATGTGCAACTATCAAGTGGTCAGGATAGGGCCCCACCATACCCATACTATGCAAATATGTTGTGATGACCCTTCTGGTCATCTTCTTGTTTACGCATTCATTGTACTGTTAAATCCTTCTTGTAGCGGCCCCAAGTCATTTATGGCTTGTTGGGACTGGTAGTTCGATGCCCAGGTTGTTTGTTTCGTCGTTTTAGCCGTTCGCTTATTTTAGAGTTTTAAACTTAGAATATCATTGACCACAGTCAACATTCTTAGCTAACATGCTCAGAATTGAATTCTAACAGTTCCGTTAGGTCCAGAGCAATGAGTTTGATCTGACTGGACCTTTAGTTGGTTCCTGAGAACTTCCGGTGTGGGTTTTGTGTTGTTTTCTCAGTTTTCAGGCCATTTGGAGTTGAAATTGTAACTTCGGGTGACTATTGATGATTGGAGTGTCAGATTCGAAAACCAATGATTCCACAAGCTCCAGAATGTTGAGGTTAGTCTAAAAAGATAGTTGGTTCGGGTTTCGGGTTAGTCAGACTCATTTCGAGCCTCTGAGTTCCTTTTCGTTAATGGTGACTTGGGTCAACATTTCTTCAAAATGTCATCGTATGGAAGTTTCATTGATTCCGTTGAGTCCGAAACGCCGTTTTCACTCTATTAGAACTATTGATTTTTGAATATCGGTTTCCGATTGTGCCCGGAATATCCCGTCGAGTTTTCTAAAAAGTGCAGAAAATCAACTGCGGACAGCAACTTTTTATTGCTGTCATTTCATTTTTTTCAGACCTTCTCCTCACTTTTCTCACTCTAAAACTCAAAATTCTCTCCACCATTTTGCTCCATTTCAGTTCTAAACCTTGGGGAATTATTTGTTCGTCGATTATCCATAATTTTTGCCTCTTGGTAAGTCATCTTCCCCAACTTACCTTCTTTGGTTTTTCTCATAATTCCTTCAATTGATGCTCATCCAAATCTTGGATTTTGTGATAGATTCTGCCCCCTAAGCTTATGCATGTTCGTGGGTGTTATGTTTTATCCGTCTTGGGCTGATTTTCCGTCATTTTGGTAAGTAATTCTTGCCCAATTTCCGTTTTTATTTTTGAAATTTCCTTTCTTTAGTCCCCAATTTGGGTGGGCTGTTTTGGTGCCCTTTGATGTGCCGGGATTCTACGGCACATTTGACGCCTTTAACTAAGAATACTCGCAAGTTTTCAAGCAACTTTTGTGGTTTTTGATGTTTTTATGTTGTATTTGCAGGAAATGGAGACAATGATAAATAGGAAGTGAAAAATACTCAAGCTAAGTAACACGGGTTAGGCTTGACGGAGGGCCTGACGGCTCGTCACACAGGTGACTGACCGTCAGGGGAGCCCCCAAACCTTGATGCATCTAAAGGAGGCACTGGATAGTGGCGACGGTTGGCGTGACAGCCCGTCACACCCGTGACTGACCATCAGCCAAGCGTCAAGTTAGAGCTCAAAGAAAGCATGCACTGGATAGTGGCAATGGTTAGCGTGATGGCCCATCACACCCGTGACTGCCCGTCAGCCAAGCCGTAAAGTTAGAGATAAAGGATAGCATGCACTGGATAGTGGAAACGGCTTGGAGTGACGGCCAGTCGCATGGGTGACCGTCCGTCAAGCGACCCGTCAACGCGAAGAGGGACTCCGAAAATTCTATTTTTAGACTTTATTTCCTGGACTGCTATAAATACCCAGTGTTAGGGTTATTTTAATTATTGATTAACTAATATTTATTAGACGTTTTGAACGAGTTTTGGGAGGAAAAAACACGATACAAACTCATTTTCTTCCTCTTCTTCCATTGTTCTTGGGATTTTTACCATTGGTGTTGGGATTCTACGAAGTTCAAAGTAAAAGTATTAATTTTATATTGTAAGAATTCCTTCTTCTCATATGAATACTAGTATTTCTTTACTTCGCTTTGCTAGCATGAGTGGCTAAACTCTCCACAACTAGGGTTGTGGGATCCATGGCAAGAGTCACAATGTAGATTCCGGGTAGCGTTGGGTTAAATTTATATGTTGTCACGTGGTTAATCATTCGTTCTTTACATTTTCTAATGGTTGCAAATATTAGAACATACCTAGGTTTGATTTGCTTGAACAAAGAGATTAAAATCGGGAAATTTGATTAACTACGAGGATTTGAGACTACCAACTCTCGTCTTATGATTAATGCTATAACTAGATTAATCTACTCGATATTTAGGATAAAAATAAGAAAGTTCACCCTTTCAAGTTCGAGAGAATTGAAAAAGAAATTCGTCTATTTGGTTGAGAAATGTTTAGATGATACCATTAATTCAATCACATCGTGATATGCATATAGAAAGAACCCGATTAAGCTTTGAGTCGAAATTGTTACGACGCCATGGTGAACACTTCCATGGTTCATTCTCATATTGATTAATACCCGTTGAAACTCGCAATTAGTTACTTGCATTGTTCAAATATTGATCACAGAAAACCCCCCCAATTTACCGGAAACTATTGATTGCTAGTCAACTGATTCACTAACGATTTAATTTGCACCTTATTCCCTGTGGGATCGACCCCAATCTTTGTTGGGTTCTATATTTGACGACGACCGCTTACGCTTCGTAATTTGAGTTATAATTTAGGCGTATCAAATTTTGGCGCCACTGCCGGGGCCTACGGTTGTTTATTAAGTTCGGTGTGTTTATTTGACTCTTAGTCATATTTTCTGATTTTACTTTTATTTTTTGTTTTTGTTTGTTACAGGGTACTGAGTTGTGCATGCCAAGTACCCGACGCTTGGGTGAACCAATATTACCCTACGACCCTGAGCTCGCAAGAATGCTAAGGCAAACCATGAATGTACAACAGCAGGAGGCAGCAAGGCTCGCTGCAGAACAGCAGGCTCAACATGATCAGCATCACTTGAATGTTGAGAATATAGAGGATGATATTGCATTAGATGGAGTTGGTGCTACGGGCGCCATTGTTCTTCCTCCGCTAGAGCCCAGGGACAAGTTCAACATTACTAGCACAATGCTCCAGCTGTTGAACTTAAAGGGATTGTTCCGTGGTATGGATGGTGATGATCCAAACCGACACCTGATGAATTTTGTTGGTATCTGCAAGTCATTCGAATTGCCTGGAGTAAGTCAGACCGCGATCAGACTCAGGTTGTTTCCATTGTCTCTGTCTGATGAGGCAGCGTTATGGTTGACAGAGCTAACCTCCGACTCTATCACAACCTGGGGAGAGTTGAAAGGAGCTTTCCTAGAAAGGTTCTTTCCTCCCTCTAGGATGATACAGTTGAGGGATGAAATTAGCAATTTCAGACAATAACCTCATGAGGCTTTAGATGAGACATGGTTGCGGTTCAAGAAGAAGCTGACACAATGCCTGAACCATCAGTTGACCGACAATTTCCTGATGCAGACATTCTACAGGGCACTAAATTTGGATACCAAGCCGACACTGGATAATGCAGCAGGTGGAGCGTTTATGGGTCTCACCTATATCGATGCCACAACTATTTTGGACTGGCTCACTAAAACCAACAGGGCCTGGCATAGACGGGACACAGAGGTGGATGCTAGCACTCATGCAGTCGGTATGTCAGCGGAACAGCGCAGGAAAGAGGAAGAGCGGGATCAAGATATGGCCCATCTGAAAACGCAAATGGACCTACTAATAAAACATTTGCTGTCAGGAGACATAGAGAAAGTGAAAGTTGTGGGTTCCCAAGGTAGAGCAGCAGAGTTCGAGTCTGATGAGGAGGCGAACTAATTGGGGGGTTTCAAGGCCAATGGCCAGGGAAACCAAGGTCGGAACTATCATAAGGACAACTACTATGAAAAAGCTGGCTACAGAGATCGTGATCAGGGGAACTCGATGAATAAAACTGATAGAGGTGGGTTGTACGTACCACCTGGTAACCGAGAAAGAACTAGCAATGAGACAGGGACGTCCAAGTTAGAGAATATGATGGCAAATATGTTGTTGAAGGTGGAATCTACTTACTACGGAGTGAAGGAAATGAAATCTGAATTATCATCAATGAGTCAGTTAGTGAATTCTCATTCCACCTCAATCAAGCCGCTAGAGCAACAAATGAGTCAAGTCTCGGCGTCTCTAAAACAAAGGAAAGCTGGGACATTGCCGAGTGACACCATTCAAAACCCGAGAAATGACGGAAATTGTATTGCAATCACCACCAGAAGTGGTAAGACATTATCAGAATCACATCCGGTAATTCAGACTCAGAAAGGTAATATTGCTGAGGAAGATGAGTTAGTAGATGCTGAAAATATGGTCGATGAGGGTGTGATAGTATCTATTGAAAAACCCGGTGTGGTAAAAGATGCTACTCAAGTGCTCACGGATAAAAGCAAGGAAGTTTAAAAACTTTCAGATATGATTCCTCGGCCACCACCTCCTTTCCCGCAACGGTTGAAGAAGAAAGTTGAAGATAGCAAGTTCTTAAATTTCATAACCATGCTCAAGCAGATACCAGTGAAAATCCCTCTGGTGGATGCGCTTGAACAAATGACCGGTTATGCTAAGTTCATGAAGGACTTGATCACAAAGAAGAGGTCGGTAAGTTTTTAACCAGAAGACAACCTCCACCATTGTAGCGTCATTTCATCAAGGTCTCTAGTCCAAAAGAAAGAAGACCCGGGTGCGTTCACTATTCCTTGCACCATAGGGGAGTTTAACTTTGCAAAAGCTCTTTGTGACTTGGGGGATAGCATAAACTTGATGCCGTTAGCCATCTACCGACAGTTGGGCTTAGGAGCTCCCAAACCGACGACTATGAGACTGTTGATGGCTGATAGATCGGTTAAACGCCCGGTGGGTATTTTGTATGATGTGCTTGTGAAGGTCGGGAAGTTCATATTTCTGGCAGACTTCGTGATTTTGGACTGCGAAGTGGACTTTGAAGTCCCTATTATTTTGGGACAACCCTTCTTGGCAACCGAAAGAGTATTAGTAGATATGGAGAGCAACGAGTTGACTTTCAGGTTGAACGATGAAGTAGTGAAGTTTAATGTGTGCAAGTCAATAAGGCAACTGAGGGACATGAATGTCATTTTGGTTATTGATGTTGTTGCCGAATCTGATGTGATTGTTTCTGTTGAAGAGAGACTTGCTGTAGAGACGTTGGCAACAGTCATGATGAACTTCGATGATGATGACATCGAAGATTATGAAGAGATTGTAAATGTTGTGGTTGGAATGGGGTCATATTGTTACGCCCCAAAGAAATTTAGATCTCGATTTAAAGAAAAGACCGACACCTCCTGCAAAGCCTTCTATTGAGGAAGCGCCGGTATTAGAGTTGAAAGAGTTGCCAGGTCATCTGAAGTATGCATTTTTAGGTGAAAAAGATACCTTACCTGTAATCATTGCGACAGACCTTGTGCAATCTCAAGTTGAAGCTTTTCTATCCACACTGAGGAGACACAAGAGAGTAATCGGCTGGACCATTGCAGATGTTATTGGCGTCCCACCAGGTATTTGTACTCATAAGATACAGTTAGAAGAAAATTGCACTCCCATTACCAAGCACCAGCGGAGACTGAATCCGCCAATGCAAGAGGTGGTGAAGAAAGAGATCATCAAATGGCTCGATGCTGGAGTGGTTTACCCAATTTCTGATAGCAAATGGGTAAGCCCAGTGCAATGTGTTCCTAAGAAGGGAGGAATGACTGTGGTAGCAAATGACAAAAATGAGCTGATTCCATTAAGACCTGTCACGGGGTGGCGAGTCTGTATGGATTACCGAAAGCTAAACTCCTGGACTCTTCGTAATCATTTACCCATGCCCTTTATGGCTCAGATGCTGGGTAGATTAGATGGCAGGGGTTGGTACTGCCTTTTAGATGGATATTCGGGGTACAACCAAATATCTATTGCCCCGGAAGATCAGGAGAAAACAACTTTCACTTGTCCCTACGGTACGTTTGCTTTTAGACGCATGCCTTTTGGTCTTTGCAATGCTCCTGAAACATTCCAAAGATGCATGATGTCTATCTTTTCTGATATGGTGGAGAACACATTGGAAGTCTTCATGGATGACTTTTTGGTAGTGGGTGATGCATTTGATGATTGCTTGACTAATCTGGGTCAAGCATTGCAAAGGTGTAAAGAGTCAAACCTCGTGCTGAATTGGGAGAAATGCCATTTCATGGTGAAAGAAGGCATCGTCTTAGGGCACAAAATATCTATGAGAGGTCTAGAGGTGGATAGAGCCAAGATAGAAGTCATCGAGAAACTACCTCCACCCATTTCAGTAAAGGGTGTGAGGAGCTTTCTTGGTCATGCCGGTTTCTACCAAAGATTCATTAAAGATTTCTCTAAGGTTGCTACCTTATTGTGCAGGTTGCTTGAAAAGGAGACTAAGTTTGTATTTGATGTTGAGTGTTTGAGGGCGTTTGAGTGCCTGGAAGAAAAGTTAGTGGATGCTCTTATTATAATTGCCCCGGATTGGTCCAAACCGTTGGAAGTAATGTGCGATGCGAGTGGTGTTGCACTTGGAGCTGTTCTGGGACAGAAGTGAGACAAACTTTTTCACCCTATTTATTATGCTAGTAAAGCATTAAATGGGGCGCAAAAGAACTACACAGTGATAGAACATGAGCTGTTGGCTGTTGTATACGCTTTTGAGAAATTCAGAGCGTACTTACTTGGTACAAAAGTGGTGGTGCACACAGATTATACAGCCTTGAGGTATTTAATGACTAAAAGGATGCAAAACCTCGACTAATCCGATGGGTGCTATTGTTGCAGGAATTTGACTTTGAAGTCAAAGATCGGAAAGGGTGTGAAAACCAGGTAGCGGATCATCCGTCCAGGCTTGAGAGGGAAGAGAACTTAGTAGATGAACCGGAGATTGATGATGCATTCCCGGATGAGCAGGTGATGGCTGCGACACTTGATATGGTGCCTTGGTACGCTGATTTCGCAAATTAGCGGGTAAGAGCCATGTTGGAGGACAAAATCATAAGTGATGGAGGGCCTGACGGCTCGTCACACAGGTGACTGACCGTCAGGGGAGCCACCAAACCTGGCAGCAGCTAAAGGAGGCACTGGATAGTGGCGACGGTTGGCGTGACGGCCCATCACACCCGTGACTGCCCGTCAGCCAAGCCGTCAAGTTAGAGCTAAAGGATAGCATGCACTGGATAGTGGCGACGGCTTGGATTGACAGCCAGTCGCATGGGTGACGGTCCGTCAAGCGACCCGTCAACACGAAGCGGTACTCCAAAAATTCTATTTTTGGACTTTATTCCTGGACTGCAATAAATACCCAGTGTTAGGGTTATTTTAATTATTGATTAAATAATATTTATTAGACGTTTTGAACAAGTTTTAGGAGGAAAAAACACGATACAAACTCGTTTTCTTCCTCTTCTTCCATTGTTCTTGGGATTTTCACCATTGGTGCTGGGATTCTATGAAGTTCAAAGTAAAAGTATTAATTTTCTATTGTAAGAATTCCTTCTTCTCATATGAATACTAGTATTTCTTTACTTTGGCAAGAGTCACAATTTAGATTCCGGGTAGCGTTGGGTCAAATTTATATGTTGTCACGTGGTTAATCATTCGTTCTTTACATTTTCTAATGGTTGCAAACATTAGAACATACCTATGTTTGATTTGCTTGAACAAAGAGATTAAAACCGGGAAATTTTATTTACTACGAGGATTCGAGACTACCAACTCTCGTCTTATGATTAATGTTGTAAATAGATTAATCTACTCGATGTTTAGGATTGACATAAGAAAGTTCACCTTTTCAAGTTCAAGAGAATTGAAAATGAAATTCGTCTATTTGGTTGAGAAACGTTTAGATGATACCATTAATTCAATCACATCGTGATATGCATATAGAAAGAACCCGGTTAAGCTTTGAGTCAAAATTGTTACGACGCCATGGTGAACACTTCCCTAGTTCATTCTCATATTCATTAATACTCGTTGAAACTCTCAATTAGTTACTTGCATTGTTCAAATATTGATCACAGAAAACCCCCCCAATTTACCGAAAACTATTGATTGCTAGTCAACTAATTCACTAATGATTTAATTTGCACCTTATTCCCTGTGGGATCGACCCCAACCTTTGTTGGGTTCTATATTTGACGACGACCGCTTACGCTTCGTAATTGGAGTTGTAATTTGGGCGTATCACCCTTCCCTTGTCCAATTGTGCTCAAATTTGGAGCATGCCTTCTTGGCATCATTGGGTTCATCATGGTTCTTTTCGTTTTTGGTTGTTACAGGCCCCGCAGGACCGCTTTTGACCCGGATATTAACCCGGCTATAATTGTTGCAATATGGGTATCGTTAGAATCGTCTTAACATTTTATTCATGAATTTGATAGTTTGATGCTCGTTCAGAGCTTCTTGGAGCATCTCGTCCTCGAATATTATCTTTCCCATAGCTTGTCATCGGACGACAGGTAGGTTACGATTTAACTCCCTAGACTTCGCATATATCGGGTAAAATTATAATAGTTGGCATCCTTGGGTTGGGTTATTAGGTTGGTACCATAGACCTTGACTGCTTTTCTATGATTCATCCTATTTATTTCCTCCGTTATGTGTAGTATTCCTATTAGTTGATATATTTACTACCCTTATCACCCCGTGAGGTCTTGTTGACTCTGGAACATAGAAGGTGGGATTATTGGGAATGTCTACGAGTCCCGGATATAGAAATATCCTTCTAGGCTGGTTATGTTTGCTGAGTAGCTTCGGAGCCTATGCAGTGATGTTAGGTTGATTGTGAGCTCTCGGGCAGCTATTTGGGTTGATCATATAATTTTCATGCATAGAAAGAGGTTTTTCCACGTTTTATTATGATTTTTGGCTTCGGGCCTACGAAAACTAATTTTCTAAGCCCTGCATAGCCTCGGGGGCCTATTTTTGATAAAATTGGATTTGGAAATGATTTAACTTGATATGTTAATCTTCTTGGGGTAAAAGAAGGTTAAAAATATAGTTTTATCATGATTTACCACTATGGCTAGACTCGACCAGGTCGGAGTACTAGCTGAGTTTTCTTACTTATTTGAAATGATATCAGGCTCGGTCGGGTCGAGCATCTGAGATGTTTTTACTACTATTTTAAACTCGATTGTGCCTGGGCACCCTTGGAAGGGTTTTTGAGACATCTTTTTCACTATTTTAGTCCTAGACAGGGTCTAGGCAATCATATTTGAGATTTAGCCACAGGCTTGAACCAGGACTCAATTCCGGAGGACACGTTTTGATTCTGAGTTTTAGTATGGCGTCCGAGAACTCCATGGACCTTTTCACTCTGGTCTTGAGGCTTTGGTTTACGTGTGTCGGGGGTAAGGGTATACGGTGGAGTAGAGGTATAAAAGTTGTGTCCTTCCATGGAACCAGCCTGCTGGGCCCGATCGACACACGAGGAGGTACATACAGAGGTTCTATTTCACCCTGAGGTTTTCATGCATCATATCATCCATTATTTGAGATACCACATGTGCCTGTTATGTGTATATATTCTATATGCTAGACTTATATGTTGTTTCTGATGTCTTTCCTCTAGGCTAGCTCCTGTGCGCTTATCGTTGAATTCTGTGGCTGTTTGTTCCTACTCTGCCTGCTATTGCTCTTTTACTTTATATGTGCCCAGTCGGCCTATGATACCTACTGGGTACCTTATGCTTTGCATTTGGATGTCACCCTACCATTTACATCTTCTTGTACAGATCCTTGCGTTGGCCATTGCCATTAGCGCATCAAAAACTAGTGCGGGGTGTAATTTTTTTATCATCCAGGCTGAGGTGAGCTCTTGGCGTTCATAGCTTGACTTCAGTTATCCTTGGTGTATTTTATACTCTTATAGTTTTGAAGACATTGTGTATATATGATTTTTGGACCTTTGTACTCCTGATGTAGTTTGGCTTTTATACGCTTTAATACCAGGTTTTGGGTTGGTTTAAATTCCGCTTGTTTATATCTCTCTTGTATCAATTTTATTCTCATTATACCCTTGCTTCCGCTTATGTGTCGAATCTTCCACTTAAACTGTTAGAAGGTAGCCTATTACTAACCGTTCCGGGCTATGGGGATTGGTTCACCTGCTGGGGGGTTGTAGGTGCCATCAAGACCGAGAAATTAGGTCATGAAAGTTTGGTATTAGAACTCTAGATTCACCGGTGTTATTGGTATAGAAGGTAATGTCTAGTAGAGTCCTGCGGATCAGGGTGGAGACGTCCTTACTCAATCTTCGGGAGGCTATAGTGACATCTTAGGAAAATGGATTGCTATTGTTCCTCTTTCATGCGTAGTATTCTTGAAATTTTCTAGAAATCTCACTTATTCTGGTTCACTATTCCGCAGATGGTTCATAGGAGATCTTCAGCTTCTGGCGGAGGAGAGTCTCCTGCCCCTGCACCCTCAACTCCAGCTAGTGGCCGGGGTGGTCACTGGGGTAGAGGTAGGGGTCGAGGGGGACCTAGAGCATCGACACTTGCTAAACCTGCTAGAGTGGATATAGAGCCTGAGTATGACTATGAGCCAGAGTTAGCTCTAGAGTAGCAGCATATGGGCCTGGGGATAGGTCTGGCACCACCATCTCCAGTACAAGTTCCAGTATCAGTTTCTGTGCCAGTTTCAGCCCCAGCTCAGTCTTCAGATTTTCGGGGTTTGTTACTTCAGCTATTGGGTATTATTGGGGAGCGTCTTTCTGAGATAGCCCTGACATCCGCTCAGGGGGAAGCCCTGGCGTTAAGAGTTCAGGAGCACAGCTTGCTACTGCGGCTCCCCATGCTGAGGCTATTCTAGTTCTATCAGTTGCCCACCCTCTTGCTCCTCGCCCTACTATGACAGAGATGGAGCAGAAGGCCTTGGATAGGTTTCTGAGATTTGCACCACCAAGATTCGCTGGTATATAAGGTCAAGACCCACATGAATTTATCACTACCTGCGAGGAGATATTTCATAATTTGGGCTTATTGGAGACTCACGGGGTTGGCTACACTTCATATCATCTGGAGGGTCCAGCAAAGTTATGGTGGAGAGAACAGGTTGCTTGCAGGCCTACTACATTACCTCCCTTGACCTGGTCTGAGTTTTATGAGGCCTTTATGGCCATGTTCTTGCCACAGAGCGACCCAGAGCATCGGAGGGAGGAGTTCACTAGACTTTCGCAGGATACCATGACCGTCTTAGAGTATGAGACCCGGTTCCATCAGCTTGCTCTTTTTGGAGCCATTATTATGCCTACTGAGGTAGATAGAGTCTTTAGGTTTGTTTGGGTCTATGGAGAGAGTTCAGAGAGCCTGCAGAGATACTGGTTGCTAGAAGTCGATCATTCTAGGCCATTGCAGGCTATGCCCTCACAGTTGAGGATTAGTGTTGTCATGACATCGGGGCCAGAGATAAGAGGACTCAATATCAGGGTTGTTATAGTGGTTCTAGGCATAGTGGTAGAGGTTCAGGCTAATGGGGCCGAGGTTATCAGTCGTAGCAGCATCAGGGTCAGTCTAGCCAACTGGTAAAAGTGTCACTTCAGGCTTCTGGTTCTCAATTTGAGCAGGGTCAGGGCAGTCAGCGAGGTCACAGTGGTCAGCCATCGAGAGTTACATATTCTGGGGCATCAGGCCGTGGTGGCCATTTGGGTTCTACTGGTCCATCTCGATCGAGTAGGTCGTCAGAGGCTTGTTATACTTGTGGTATGGTTGGTCACTTTGCTAGAGATTGCCCTCAGTAGGGTACAGTTCAGCCAGCCAAGACAGTGCGAGCAGTTCAGCTTCTGGCTAGAGGGGGTGGTGTTCAGGCTAGGGGTGATGCCCCATGTGGCAGAGTAGGTGGTAGGGATGGAAATCGGGCAGGTGAAGGTTGTCGTCAGTTATATACCGTCCCTGGGAGATCGGAGGCAGAGGCCTCGGATACTGTGATCACAAGTACAATTTATGTATGCCGTCAGCCAACTTATGCTTTGATGATCCTGGATCCACTTGTTCATATATATCTGCCTACTTTCTTCCTTGTTTAGGGTTGGCTAGTGAGCCATTATATGTTCGTGTTTTTGTTTCGACCCTAGTAGGAGATTCTTAAGTAGTGGATTAGATTGTGAAATCTTGTGTGTTATCTGTTGGTTATTTGGACACTTAGGTTGACTTGATGATACTTGATATGTTGTATTTTGATATGATACTGGGCATGGACTGGTTATCCCCTCACCGTGCAGTTTTGCATTGCTATGCAAAAACCATTACCATAGTCGTGCCCGGTGTATCTCCGGTTGTGTGGCAGGGTTCTGTTAGCCATGCACTGGCTGGGATCATTTCTTGTCTTTGATCTAGGAAGATGATATCCCATGGGTGTTTATCTTATCTAGCATATGTCTAAGATACTAGTGCTGACCCTATGTCTCTTGAGTCTGTTCCTGTGGTTAGAGACTTCCTAGATGTGTTTCCTACCGACCTGTCAGGCCTTCCACATGAGAGGGATATTTATTTTTCCATTGAGTTATAGCCAGGCACCAGGCCCATTTCTATTCCTCCCTACCATATGGCTCCTCCTGAGTTGAGAGAGCTTAAGGAGCAGCTCCAGGTTTTGTTAGCTAAGGGGTTTATTAGACCGAGTGTGTCTCCTTGTGGTGCTCCTGTTCCCTTTGTGAAGAAGAAGGATGGGTCGATACGGATGTGTATTAATTATCGGTAGTTGAATAAGGTGACAGTGAAGAATAATTATATGATGCCATGGATTGATGACTTATTTGTTCAGCTTCAGGGTTCCGTCGTGTTTTCTAAGATTTATTTGAGGTCCGGCTATAATCAATTGAGGATTAGGGCGGATGACATCCCTAAGACAGCATTCAAGACACGTTACAACCACTATGAGTTCCTGGTGATGTCTTTTTGGTTGACTAATGCCCCCGCATCCTTCATGGACTTGATGCACAGGGTTCTTAGCCCGTACTTGGATATGTTCGTGATAGTCTTCATTGATGACATCCTGGTATACTCGAGGAGTAGAGATGAGCATGAGAAGCACTTGAGGACTGTACTTCAGACTTTAAGAGATCATCGGCTTTACGCCAATTTCTGAAAGTGTGAGTTCTGGTTAGAGTCAGTTGCATTCCTAGGGCACGTAGTGTCTAAGAATGGGATTAGAGTTGATACGACTAAGATTTCTACAGTTTGTGATTGGCCTAGACCTATAATCCTATCAAGGTTCGCAGCTTTGTTGGGTTAGCCGAGCATTATAGATGGTGAGTTGAGGGATTTTCTTCCATAGAAGCACCCTTTACTATGCTGACTGGGAAGAATGTTCCATTTCAGTGGCCTGATCAGTGTGAGGATAGCTTCCAGAGGCTTAAGGCCTTATTGACTTCAGCTCCAGTTTTGACTTTGCCGGTTGAGGGTCAGAGTTTCTCCCTGTATTGTGATGCTTCAGGGGTCGGTCATAGTTGTGTGTTGATACAGCAGGGTCGAGTGATAGCATAAGCGTCGAGGCAGCTAAAGGTTCATGAGCACAACTACCCCACTCACGACTTAGAGTTGGTGGCAGTAGTCTTCACGCTCAAGATCTGGAGGCACTATCTATATGGAGTTCATTGTGAGATATTCACTGACCATCATAGTCTTTAGTACATTACGAGTCAGCGTGAGCTGAACTCGAGAGAGAGGAGATAGATTGAGTTGCTGAAGAAATATAATTTCACTATTTTATACCATGTGGGTAAGGCAAATGTGGTAGCGAATGCCTTGAGTCAGAAGGCGGTAAGTATGGGCAGCATAGCTTCACTTTCAGCTTCTAAGCGACCATTGGCCTTGGACATCCAGTCCTTGGCTAACTGTTTAGTTTGGCTTGACTTATCGGATCCTAGCAGAGTTCTTGCCAGTGTTGAGGTTCGCTCTACTCTAGTTGGTCAGATTCAGAGACGACAGTTTGAGGATCAGAGTTTGTGTTACCTTTGTGATATGGCTGTTCAGGGTGAGGCTAGCCAGGCTACTTTGGGTTCTGATAGGATTATAAGGTTTGAGGGTCGACTTTGTGTTTTGAGAGTTGGTGATTTTATATAGCTTATACTTTGTGAGGCACATTGTTCCAGATACTCCATTCATCCTGGCACAGTGAAGATGTACAGAGATCTGAGGCATCTTTACTGGTGGGGTGGTATGAAGCGGGATGTGGCAGAGTTCATATCTCGGTGCTTGAAATGTCAATAGGTGAAGTTCGAGCACATGAAACTGGGTGGTTTGATGCAGTGACTTCCCATTCCTGAGTGGAAATGGGAAGGTATTACTATGGACTTTGTTATTGGTTTGGCTCGTACTACTCGGGGGTTTGACTCTATTTGGGTGATCATTGATAGCCTGACTAATTCAACATATTTCTTACCAGTTCAGACTTCCTACAGGGCATAGAGGTTAGCTCAGATCTACATTCGTGATATTGTACAGTTACACGGGGTCCCAACTTCTATCATTTCAGATCACGTCACTGAGTTCACATCTCAGTTCTGGAGAGCTATATAGAGGGATTTAGGTATGGAGGTTCATCTTAGTACTACTTTCCACCCTCAAATAGATGGCCAGTCGGAGAGGACTATTCAGGTTCTTGAGGACATGCTTCGGTCTTGTGTTCTTGACTTTGGAGTTTCATGGGATCAGTTTGTGCTATTGGCTGAGTTTGCATATAATAATAGATTTCATTTGAGCATTGTCATGGCAACTTTCGAGGCTTTGTATAGTAGGCGTTGCATATCCCCATTGGTTGGTTTGACAGGTTAGAGTCCAGACCGCAGGGTACAAATTTACTTAGAGATTCCTTGGAAAGAGTCTGTTTGATCCAAGACAGACTTCGAGCAGCCCAGAGTAGGCAGAAGAGCTACACTGATCGTAGACTTCATGCCTTGGAGTTCAGTGTTGGTGATCTAGTTTTCCTCCGAGTATTTCCCGTAGAGGGCATGGTGAGATTTGGTCAGCGAGGCAAGTTTAGCCCCAAGTTTATTGGGCCGTTTGATATTCTACAGAGGGTTGGTAGTGTTGCCTACATATTATCCTTACCTCTGATATTTTCAGTTGTTCACCCAATTTTCTATGTTTCAATGTTGCACTACTATGTGCCTGATGAGTCTCATGTGTTGCATTGTGATTCGGTTCAGTTGGATGATAGTTTAACATTTTTTGAGAAGCAGATAGCTATTCTGGCCAGAGATATCAGGAGGTTAAGATCTAGGGAGATTCTGGTTGTGAAAGTGCAGTGGAGGAATCGTCCGGTCGAGGAGGCTACCTGGGAGACCGAGAGTGAGTTGTGTTCTCAATATTCGCAGTTGTTCGAGACTTCAGGTACGCCCTTCTTCTTGACTTTCGAGGATAGTGGATGTTGTGATGACCCTTCCAGTCATCTTCGCGTGTTGTGATGACCCTTCCAGTCATCTTCGCGTTTACGCATTCATTATACTGTTAGAGCCTTCCTGTAGCGGCCCCAAGTCATTTATGGCTTGCTGGGACTGGTAGTTTGGTGCCCTGGCCGTTCGCTTGGTCGTTTTAGCGTTTGCCTATTCTAGAGAGCTTTAAACTTAGAATATCATTGACTTTAGTCAACATTCTTAGCTAATGTGCTCGGAATTGAATTTTGACAGTTCCTTTAACTCCGGAGGGATGAGTTTGGTCTAGTTTGATCTTTAGTTTTGGCCTGAGAACTTCCGATGTGGGTTTTGTGTGGTTTTCTCAGTTTTCAGGCCATTTAGAGTTGAAAGTGTAACTTCGGTTGACTTTCAATGATCGGAGTGTCGGATTTGAAATCCGACAATTCCATTAGCTTTGGAATGTTGAGTTTGGGGTAGGAAGATGGTTGGTTTGGGTTCCGAGTGAGTCGAACTCATTTTGAGCCTTTGAGTTCCTTTTCATTAGTGTTGACTTGTGTCAACATTTCTCCGAAATAACCTCGTATAGAAGTTTCATCGATTCCATTGAGTCTGAGACATCGTTTCCACTCTATTAGCACTATTGGTTTTTGAATATCGATTTCCGATTGTGCCCGGAATACCCCGTCGAGTTTTCTAAAAAGTGCAGAAAATCAAATGCGGGCAACAACTATTTATTGCTGTCATTTCGTTTTTTCCAGCCTTTCTCCTCATTTTTCTCACTCTAAAACTCAATTTCTCTTCACCATTTTGCTCCAATTCAGTTCTAAACCTTGGGGAATTATTTGTTCGTCGATTATCCGTAGTTTTTCTACTCTTTGTAAGTCATCTTCCCCAACTTGCCATCTTCGTTTTTTCTCTTAATTCCTCCATTGATGCTAATCCAAAGCTTGGATGTTATGATAAATTCTTCTCCCTAAGCTTGTGCATGTTCGTGGGTGTGAAGTTTTATCCGTCTTGGGATGATTTTCCATCGATTTGGTAAGTAATTCTTGCCCAATTTCTGTTTTTATGTTCGAAATTTCCATTCTTTAATCCCCAACTTGGGCGGGCTGTTTTGGTGCCCTTTCCTTGTCCAATTGTGCTCAAATTTGGAGTATGCCTTCTTGGCATTGTTGGCGTCATCGTGGTTTTTTTTGTTTTTAGTTTTGGGTTGCAGGCCCTGTGGGCCTTCTTTTGACCCGGATATCGACCTGGCTATAATTGTAGCAATATGGGTATCGTTAGACTTGTCTTAATATTCTATTCAGGAATTTGATATTTTGATTCTCGTTCGGAGCTTCTCAGAGCAGCTCGACCTTGGATATTGTCATTCCCGTAGCTTGTCATTGGACGATAGGAAGGTTATGGCTTAACTCCCAAAATTTCGCATATATCGGGTAAAAATGTACTAATTGGCATCCTTGGGTTGGGTTATTAGGTTGGTACCACAAATATTGACCGCTTTTCCAGGATTGGTCTGATTTCTTTCCTCCATTGTGTGTAGTATTCCTATTATTTGATATATTTAGTACCCTTATAACCCCGTGAGGTCTTGTTAACTCTGGAACATAGAAGGTGGGATTATTGGGAATGTCCGTGAGTCTCGGACATAGAAATGTCCTTCTAGGCTAGTTATGCTTGTTGAGTAGCTTTGGAACCTGTACAGGGCTGTTAGGTTGATTGTGAGCTGCCAGGCAGCTATTTGGGTTGATCATATCATTTCCATGCATATAAAGAGGTTTTTCCACGTTTTATTATGTTTTTTTGCTTCGGTCTTATGAAAACTGATTTTCTAAACTTTCCATGGCCCCGGAGGCCCATTTTTGATAAAATTGGATTTGAAAATGATTTGACTTGATACGTGAATCTTCTTGGGGTAAAAGAAGGTTAAAAATATGGTTTTATCATGATTTACCACTATTGCTAGACTCGACCGGGTTGGAGTGCTAGCTGAGTTTTCTTACTGATTTGAAATGATATTATGCTCAACTGGGTCAAGCATCTAACATGTTTTTACTACTATTTTAGACCCGATTATGCCTGGGAAACCTTGGAAGAGTTTTTGAGACATCTTTTTCATAGTTTTAGACCTAGACGGGGTCTACGCATGCATATTTGAGACTTAACCATTGGCTTGAACCCGAACTCGATTCTGGGGACATGTTTTGATTCTGAGTTTTAGTATGGGGTCCAGGACCCATATGGACCTTGCCCCTCTGGGCCTGAGGCTTTGGACTACGTATGCTAGGGGAAGGGTATACGGTGGAGTAGAGGTATACGGGTTGTGTCCCTCCATGGAACCTGTCTGCTGGGCCCGATCGGCAGAAGAGGAGGTACATACAGAGGTTCTATTTAACCCCCGAGGTTTTCATGCATCATATCATCCATTGTTTGAGATACAACCCTTGCTTGCGGTGTGATGATTGTACGCTCCGGTAGTATGGTATGCCAGAGGGTTTGTTTTCACTTAATTGCGTTCCTCGGTTTTATGGGCGGCCGAGGGACTGTAGGTAGACTCTTGTTACTTTATTCTGATATCGTTCCCTGTTACGATCGAGTATGAGTATGATTACAGTATGGTTGTGAGTTCCTGTATTGAGTTTTGTATGACTTGGTTGGTTATTAATTCCTGTATGTATAGCATGTCTACCTTTATTCTTCTCTCCCTTTTTCCTTATACTTGAGGGTACCGGTATACCGCCCATTTCTAGAACTTATTCTTATACATACTGTTTTTGAAAGGATCCCAGGTGCATTGTCCTTGCTTTCACATGTGCCTGTTATGTGTATATATTCTATATGCTAGCCTTATATGTTGTTTCTGATGTCTTTTCTCTGAGCTAGCTCCTGTGTGCTTATCGCTGTGGCTGTTTGTTCCTACTCTGCCTGCTATTGCTCTTTTACTTTATATGTGCCCAGTCGTCCTGTGATACCTACTGGGTACCTTATGCTTCGCATTTGGTGTGCACCTTACCCTCTGCATCTTCTGGTGCAGATCCTAGCATGGGCCATCACCGTTAGCGCGTCGGAGACTCGTGCGGGGTGCAATTTTTGGATCATATAGGTTTAGGGTGAGCTCTTGACGTTCAGAGCTTGACTTCAGTTATCCTTGGTGTATTTTGTACTCTTATAGTTTCGGAGCCATTGTGTATATATGAATTTTTGACCTTTGTACTCCAAATGTAGTTCGCTCTTATACGCTTTGATACCAGGTTTTGGGTTGGTTTAGATTCCAGTTGTTTATATCTCTCTTGTATCTATTTTCTTCTCATTATGCCCTTGCGTCTGCTTATGTACCGAATCTTCCGCTTAAACTATTAGAAGGTAGCCCATTACTAACCGTTCTGGGCTACGGGGATTGGTTCACCTACTAGGGGGTTTTAGGTGCCATCATGACCGAGAAATTGGGTCATGACATAAGTACAACAAAAGAGAGTACTATATCTAAACTAGCTCCAGGGGAAAATGGTGCTCATCGACTGCTCTACTGATATGCGATAGTGCCTACTGAGGAGGTCTGCAACTCTGTGTACATGGTCCTATATTTAAAAGAATGCAACACCCTATTTCATGGAGGTTTCAGTACATATATAACATGTTCTGGTATATAACAATAAGAGAATCAATACTGTGCTCAACTGAGATATACCTCTACTAGGATGTAACCTATGAAAATGTAAATCATATGAAATTACTCTGAAACTATTATACAAGTTTATTCTTGGTTCTTTATTAATATGGGATCAAATGATGCAATTCTCTGTGGAATTAAATAACTTAGGTACTTTCAAATGAATAAATGATAGCCTTTGAATATGAGCCACAAGGGCTTTATATCAACTGGATAGCATATGAACTTTGTTATCTCTGAATTTTATATTAAAATTTTAAGTCTCGTAGTCTATGATCTTTGAAGGTACGCCATAAAGTCTCAACTCTAAGGTCAGACTGCAGGCGGGTACACCATATATGGCTCTAATATGAGGGTATATAGCCATAATAGGCTGGTACGTCCGTAGGCTCAACTCTGAGGGTTGTGGTCTAAACCATATGCACACGGCAGCATCACATCATGAGTCAAGTGAATATATTATCTCTGACCTTCACCCACTATCGCTTAATTTATATATTAACAACCGATGCCATGAGGGCCTCTGAATAATTATTTAAAAATAAAATCAATTGTACAAATAGTAAGCTCTGAATGATAATTTATGAAGTTTGAGTAACCGATAGTAATCGTTGATTAAGTAAATCGACTAGTAAACTTTGATATGTTACAAATGAATCATGTGAACATGTATTTAATATATAAGTGATGAATATGATATGATAAGATAATTATCTATAGAGAAATATAAAAAACATATGATATGAGTTTTATGGAATACAAATGAAGGCACATATATTACTTTGATGACTATGTAAACACTTTGAACCGTAATGATTAGCTTGGATACTTTGAATGTATGGACAATGAAAAATTGATATGCAAGGGTGATTATTATGATGTGTAGGGCACATAACAACTGAATACCAATCTCTATATATCATATAAATGATATAGACTCTTATAGAGTCGTGTGACGTAGGGTCGTGGCTCGCAGTGAAGGAGGTTTTAGCCTTACATACCTTGATTCTAGGGTCAAGAAACTTCAGTGTACAATACCCCTCCTTGCAAACAGGTAATCTATACAAAATCAAGTGATACAACCATTACAAATAGCCCACAAACACATTCTAGACATATTGGTAACATGTCGGCTATTAGGCGAGCAACTTGCTCATCAGACTCACTTTATACTTATGGTTCTTTCTACTTCCCTTATCCTATTAAAGGCACATGTTATAACATATTGTACATGTTTATAGCAGCTAATAACCATTTGGAACCCACAAAATAGTCTGCCATAATTAAACATGCAACATGTCCGCACGATAGTCAAAAACTCAATGTATCGCCACACTCTTCAAATCTAATCCCAAAACAGCCGCAACCAACCCCAACTATAAGGTATCCAACCAATGAAGCCAACAAAACATACAACACAGCCACCAAAATAGTTCAATAAAATTGGAATAACTTGAACTCATGGCTTCCGACACCGTCCCATGAGTTCATACTACCATTACCTCTTAAATTGCCTCAGTCTTGTCATATATAATAAGGGATAGAGGGGAAGAATTTTACCTTTATTTTTCTGTAAATTTAAACTCTTAACTTGACTTCTTCAACACAAAAAATGTTACTCAAAATAGAACCTTACAACAGGAAGAAAACAGTTTAAGACAACATCACACAACAAGGGGCTGCCAAGGAGCTTCTTTCTCACAAAGGCTGCCCAAACTCTACCAATATGTGGAGCTTCAATCCACCAGCTTTTCTATATAAAAACTATGATAATTTAAAGCCAAAAACTTACCTTAAATCTTTAGAACCAAGAGGAAGAACTCAAGAACCCTAAATGGAAGAAGAGGGCTGCCAAGAAGAGTTAAGAGAGAGAGATTTGGTTCTTGTTTATCTTATGGAATTTTTTTGAGAAATAGCTGAATATATAGATATATATTGGCAATTTTCAGATAGGTTTTGGGCCTTAACCCTTGCCCAAGACCACTCCTTTATTTAGCAACAAATTGGTCCTAAAAAGAAGTCAAAGTAGGTGATCCACATACTTTTATCTTGTAAGCTTTGGGCGTAAGCTTTATACCTTTTAAGTTTTTGAGCCTTGCTCCTTCATCCCTTCTATTTAATCTAGGCTACACATACACGTATCACAATCAAGTAGGATGTCAAAATAAATAACTTAACCATGTAGAAAGTCTAAACATGTGGGATATATACGCTAGTAGGTGAAGCACATAGCTCTAGAAATTAGGGGACTTTCTTGTTTCCAACGTCAATTGCCTCTTAAAGTCTCATTCCCTCAAGCTATATTTTCCACTTTAGTATAGTTGGATACTTAAACTTTGGCTCAAATTCACCCTCATTTTCACATTTTCAAATAAATTCATCGACGTTACCTTAGTCGTACATTTGTTTAAAGGTATGGGGTATTATAATGAGCGTGACCCAAGTCCCACGATTGAAAGTAATAAAGACTTACCTGACCCCAATACCCTTCACAAACCCGATCCAACTCCCATGAATGCGATGACTGATTCAACTCCTTCTTCACAAACGTGACAAATATCTCGTGAATGCAAAGAATGAATTGTTGGCACAAGATTTCAGTAATCTCCAACTTCCTAATTTTTTTGAATGGACCCTCAAAATTCATTCAAAATCCCATGAAGACAAACCAAATATGCTATTAGCTTATAAACATGTAATGACCCTCCTGGTCATTTACGTGTGTTCGCCTTTATGGCTTGCTGGGACCAGTAGTTCGATGCCCGGGCTGTTTGTTTGGTATTTTTGGCCATTCCTTGTTTCAGAGCTTTATGCTTTTGAAATCATTGACTTCAGATGACATTCTTGGTGAACGTGCTTGAAATTGAATTTCGACAGTTTTGTTAGTTCTGGAGCGTGGACTTTGGTCTAATGGGACATTTGGTTGGAATCCAGGAGCTTTTCAGCTTGGAAATCTCTCGTTCTGTGTTTTTAGGCCAGTTGGGCTTATTTTGTTACCTTTGGTCAACATTCAGAGAAGACAACCTTGGATAGAAATTCCATCAGCGCTAGTAGCTCTGGATTATCGTGTTCGTGTTAGTTAGTTGGTTGGTTTAGGGCCCGAGTAAGATGGGCTAATTTTGAATGTTTGGTTGGCATTAGCTAGTGTTGAATTAGGTCAACATTCCTCTAAGACCATCTTGTATGGAAGTTTCATCGATTCCATTGAGTGCGGAACATTGTTTCCACTCTAATAGCACTATTGGTTTTTGAGTATTGGGTTACGATTGTGCCCAGAATGCCTAGTAGAAATTTTGACTGTTGCTTATTTTTATTGTATATGGTGGATCCGCAATTATGGAATTTGACCGTATTTGCGGCTACCGCAATTGCGGTAAAATGTCGCATTTGTGGTATTTTGGCCGCATTTGTAGTATTTTGGCTGCATTTGCGGTATTTTGGCCAATATTGTGAAGTTCCACATTTCCGGTGATTTCTCCGCATTTGCGCAGGTCACTATTAATCTGTGCCTCCGCAATTGCGATAAAAGTGTTGCAATTGCGGTATTTGGCAGCTTTTAAATGTCTTCTTCTCTCCTTCTTTTCATTTTATTTTCCCAATTTGTTTTCACCATTAACATCAGCTCCCAAAGCTCCATTTTCTGTCTTTTGGCCATCAATTTCTTTGTGCAGCTTCACCATTGCTTCGTGAGCTCTTTTCCGTCATTAATCTGGTAAGCTTTTTGTTAAATCCTAACTTTTCTTTCTCTTAATTCCCTCTTTGATTTCTTGAAGTGGGTGGGCTGTTATAGCCAGATTGTAATGCCCAAATCCTTTGATTTTTTGAACATGTACTCCCATGATCATTTGATAATTTTGTACTCATTCATTTCTAGCTTTGGGTTGCGGGGACCATGAGCCCATCGGTGACCCAAATTTTGGCCCGGCTAATATTATAGCATTATAGGTATCGTTAGTTCGTCTTAATGTGTAGATTATTACGTTGATAGTGGTTTTGCAATTTGGATCTTCCCAAATCAGTTTGAGCCTGGTATATAGGCTATAATTGGATTAAATTGTATCCTTGCGTGGGTTGTTATAGGTTGGTACCCCAGACCCTGTCCATCCTTTCTGTCTGTTTATTTTATATGTTGATTGTAGTATTCGTATAAGTATTGCATATTACCCTTGTTTCTCCGTGTCATCTGGTATTGACTCTGGAACATAGATGGTGGGTTATTTTAGAATGTCCACGAGTCTCGGTCATAGAGACATCCTTTTAGACTGGTTATTATCTGCTTTAGAGCTGTTGAGCCTGTGTAGGGCCGATAGGAAATGTTTGTGAGGAATTTTATGCTACACTATTGTTTGCGAGCATATCATACATGAAAAGGTTTTCCCTGCAGGTTTTACTACTGATTTGGCTTCGGGCCTACTATAATTGATTTTCTAAACTTTGCATGGCCCTGAGGGCCCATTTTTGGTACATGACTTTGAAAGGGCTTTTAGATGGCTTTTATGAAACCTCTAGGAGTAGAAGGGAGATTATGATAATTTGATTGTTGATCATCATTTTGATACTAGGCTCGGCTGGACGGTAGCACTACACATTATTTCCTACGAATTTAGACCCAGATATTAGCTGAGCACCCTATATAGGGACTTTGATACTTGACTTCTGTTTTAGACCCAAATATACTCCGGGAAACCTCAATGAGGGTTATTGAGACATGACTACTTTTTTGACCCAGATAAGCTCCGAGCACCCTTGATGGGTGTTATTGAGATTACTACTACTAATTTAGACTCGGATTGAATCCAAGCACGTACTATGAGATTCTGATTATTGAGATATATTTAGTTTTGTGTTAGTATATGGTCTATGAGTAGACATCCATGGACCATACCATTCTGGACCAAGTGCTACAAGCCAACAGTGATCGGAGGGAGGGGATGTATGGTGTATAAGAGGTACTCAGGAAATGTCCTTCCATAGATGCCGCCTTTATTGGACCTTTTGGGCACCAAAGGGGGTAAAATACGGCACTGCGATCACACTTGGTTCCAGATTCATTATATCATATCATCATGCATATTTCACTTGTTTCCACCCTTTTTGTTGTGTGTTCAGTGTATGCTCAAGTTGTATGGGCGGCCGGAGGGTTTGTTTTTAATTGATTGAATTCCTTAGTTGTATGGGCTGTCGTTGGGACTGTAGTTAGATTATATTACTTTCTATTATTTTATAGAGATTGTTATAGTCCTTGGTTCTTGGTGGTTTGGTAAGTTTTAGCCTATCGAGGCTCTAAGTTTTGGGTTTAAGTACTAAGGGGCTAGTGAGTCCTATATCTTTGAGGCATTATTGTGTGGCCTTCTGAGTGGATTGTTTGTTTCAGTTCCTTTTCTATATCTTTATTTGAGTAGAGACTCTTGTTTTTTGTGGCTTAGTTATTCCATTCTAGGTTATAAATTGTGAGATTGATCCCAATTTATGCTTATCTTAAGAGTTTGTGGTTTTTAGTATGATTTTGTTACTGTATGGCTTCTAGTTGACTATGTTGGCCTACTTTATTTCATTCCTTTTTACTTGAGGTTAGCGGTATACCGCCATTTTCTCAGCTCTCTCTCTCTATTTACTTATATTGTTGTGCAAGGACTCCAAGTGCCTCCAAGTGCGTTCTTCTTTCCTTCACCTGTGATTTTATGTATTTATATCTTCTGTGCTAGCATTGTTTGCTTATAACTCTTGGTTGTCTATTCTCCGTGCTAGTTCCTTGTGCTTTCTCTATTGCTTTCGTGATTGCTTTCTTGCTATTTGCTATTTACTATTTTTATATCTTATATGCGCTCAGTCGACCGATGATGCCTACTGGGTACCTGTTGCTTAGCAATTGGTGCTCATACTACATTTCTGCATCTTTTTGGTGCAGATATTAGTTGAGATTTTTCCATTGATCTTGTTAGAGACTCGTGCAGATTTTGGGATATTCGAGACTAGGGTGAGTGCCTCACGGTCGAGGCTTAACCATATCTCATCTTTTGTACTTATACTCTTTATATATTCGGAGACATTTGTACTTATCTTTTGTTTCTTCTAGCACTTTTACTCTATTAGAAGCTTTTGTACTATCGATACCAAGTCTTGGGGTTGGTGTAGTTTCATTATTTATATATTCAGGTTATTACATCCACTTTGTCTTATCTTATACTCTGCTTCCGCTTATTTCCATACATTGTGCGTATTTGTTAGGTAGTAGCCCATTACTAACTGTTACGGGCTACGAAAATTGGTTCGCCTATTGGGGGGTTGTAGGTGCCATCATGACCTGAGAAATTGGGTTGTGACAGCTTGGTATTAGAGCTCTAGGTTTCCAGGTGTCGTGGTACAGAAGCAACTGTCTAAGTAAAGTCTCATGGATTGGTATGATAACATTTGTATCCTATCTGCGTGAGGCTACATGGCATTTTTAGGAAGAGTTCCATATTCTTGGCTCCTTATCCTGCATTCTTGGATCGATTAACTTCTAAGTTTCGGTTGTTTCATTCCTTCTCAGATGCCTAAGATGAGTTCAATAGTGGTTGGTGTTGAGGGTTTTGTGCCTGTTGCTTCAGTGCTTCCGTCAGTGCCAGGGTTCAGAGTAAGAGTTTACCACATCAAATAGAGGGTGTAGGGCCAACCCAGCTTCTGATTAGATTTATAGCGACCCCAGTTCTTTAGGACACCATGGCTAGAACTCTGAGTCCTCCGATGGGTGTTTCAGTACCCGGTTCTACGAGTGGTACTTCAGTTAGAGTTGAGCTTTTAGTTCTTCAGCAGGGTTATATGTCGATATTAGACTATAAGGTGAGATTTCACGAGATTGTTACACGTTCTACTAGGACTGTGCCATCAGAGTTTGATAGGGTTTAGAGCTTTGTTGGAGGTTTGATTTCACCGTTCCGTTTGGCGACTAAGCATTTAGTTACAGTTGGGATGACCTTCCTTCAGGTAATGGATCATTCTTGGACTATTGAGGGTTTATTCCATGAGGCTTATGGATGTAGTGCTAAGAAACTTCATCTCCAGGACAGTTCTCGAGGTTCTCAGACTCGAGGTAGGGGATTCTCCACTAGAGATAGGTTTCACTGCTTCTTATCTACCAGGCTAGTTTTAATTGCTCCACGTGTTCCATAGAGTGGTTGTGTAGGGTAAATTGAGAAGAGTAGGCATGGTGTGGGTTATATTTTTTGAGGTTTGCATTCAAGTTGTGTAGGCTGTGGTGGCCAGTCAAGTTCAGCGAGATCTTCCCGCCTGACTTTATTCCGCGGGTTTTACTTTCAGTACGGTGAGTATGGCCACTATGTCAGGGATTACCCCATGATCGCGCATTCTAGTTGGAATAGTTGTTATGATTGTGGGGTGGTTGGACACTATTTTAGAGATTGTGCCTGGCAAGGGACGGTTGGGCCTTTCGCTTCACTACTCAGTCCAGAGTTAGTCTCCGTCAGTCTGATGCCCCTCTTGGTGGGCCTGAGGTAGAGGTTTATGATATCGTTGCTCCAGGTAAGGCTTTTGTTACCTTCATCTTGTGATAGTCCTGTTCACGTAGCGGTTCTTTCCCTCCTGTCATTTATTTGCTTAGATACTTACCTACTACTTGTTTAGTTTTTTGACTACTTGAATTGTAGTATCTATGTGTGTCTTTTCCTTGTAGTTTATTCCTTAGTAATGGATGGGGGTGAGTTATTCTTGATAGGTGTTTACCCTGAGTTGTAGCTCGTGGGTAGTTCTTGTTAGTCTCCTTTCTGGTTGGGTTTATTTCCTATTCTGTTGTGGCTCTATATTTGTGTTAAATCTTCCTTGTTGAGAATTCCTAGATGGTTCTTGCCTAGGTGGTTGTCTAGTGTTTTCTAAAAGTTCTTATGTTAGTTTGGTGGTACCAGTGGTTGTGCCGAAGTTTGAGGCCCTATCTTAGGTTGATTGGTGTTGGTTATGCTAGTGAGCATGGTTTGGTTTTGTTTATTGGGTGATTAGAGTCGACCCTCCTTGTTTGGTTGGTTTAGGAGGTTGGCAGGTATGTGTGTTGTTCCCATAGTCTCCCTCAGTTTCTTGTCTGGTTGGGTTATCTTATCATTTTCCTTGGTTCCAATTGGAATGAATTTCGATCATAGCCCTCTAGTTGAGCTTTTAAATTTGTATTGTTATTGAGTTTGGCTTTAGCATTTTCAACTGAGTTTTGGCCGTAGCCTCGTGGTTGAGTTGTATTCATACAATTTTGGATGAGTCAGGCATCCGACCCATTTTCTCCTGCCTTGTTAAGTTTTTTCAATGTAAGTATGGGAGCTAGGGGAATGACTCCAGATTTGATTTGACAAGGAGTTTGTTGGGTTCGTTATATGCTAAGGAAGGGCTTTGTTTAGTTAAAAAGGGAGGGAGATGACTTCTTATTCGTGCTTGTGTATTCTAGTAGCTGACTGGGGTGATGACTGAGAGATTGCTTTGGGTTATGGGTTGGTGACTTGATTCAACCATCTACAGATTACAGTAGCTTTTCCTTCGATTGGTTCAAGCTTCAGTAGCATCTATGGATTTAGCAAATTGTGTGTTCATAGCCTAGTTGGATTCGGTTCCTAAAGGTTCATTAACAACATATGGGTTTGATAGAAGCTTAGGTTGGCAATTATAAAGTTGGGTTTCAGAATCGTAGACTAGTAAACTACTCCAGATAGTTCGTTGTTGGTTCTTTTCAATTGCAGCTCCTTGGGTTGGAAGGAAATGAGTCCAGACAACTTTGTTTCCCCATTTCTGTAACACCCCAGAAACGTATCCAGCTTTTAAACTCAGACTTGTAGAAAATTTTAGACTTTCAGGGACCATGGGTCAAGTCTATGAGTCGTGGAAGTGACTCGTGATTCCAGTCCTGCAAACCCTCCTCAGGTCTGACAACCACGAGTCACTCCCACGACTCGTAGAAATTTCTACGGGTCGTGCTGTTGACTCCTGGAAACCTGATAAGAGGCAGCCTTAATTCCCTGACTTCCACGACTAGGTTCTACGACTCGTGGAAGCTTCCACGAGTTGTCCTGTTGAACCGTAGAAGACCTCCTGCAGGTTGAAATTCCTGACAGTTTCCACGATTAGGGATCCAGGAGTCGTGGAAAGGTCTATGAGTCATAGACTCCACTCGTGATCCCTGAAGCTGACCAAATTTCCAGCTTTTCTTAATTAAATCCCAGGGGTATTTTAGTCATTGCACACCCTTTTAACTACTAAGTGAAGTCATTTTGACTATTCCTAGTAGGATTTTCACCCATATTATCCTAAGTCTTTTCTAAGCTCCTCATTCACCTCCCAAAAAGGAAAAGTTCCTCTCAAGCTTCAAGTCTCCAAGCTTCAAGTTCAATCCTCCTAGATCTTTCCAACCAAGTGGGTAATCTTGCACCAAGGTATGTGGGTCTTTAACAATGGGTAATTCTTATTTTGATTTATGAAGTTATGAAATTAGGGTTTTTGATCAAAATTGGGGAAAGTTTATGAAATCGGTTTCTATGTATAAATTCATGGCTTCTTATTGATTATGCATGATTTGTTCATGATTTCTTCATTGGTTTTAAAAACCCAAGTTTGAAAGTTAATTTCTAGCATGAACCCATGAAATTGCATATTTTCAAGAGAAAGTTGGCATGATTAGATATCATGGCCTTTATGTATTTATGAAATTGCATGCCTAATTCATCAAGTATGATTTAGAAAGAAAAGCATGTTTTGAATTATGGCTTTGCGAAGCACTATGAACTATGTTATGAAAGTTGCATGATACCCGATGTATTTTCATGCATTATGAATAAGATTTGGCATGAGAGTATGCCCTTATGAGATTATGAGCTATATGTGCATGTTTTGGGAGTAATACTTAGCACCGAGTGGACGGGGTGAGAGTACCCTTAGTCCCAGAAACTACATTGCCAGCATAGGTTATGATATGATATGATATGTGCCTTAAAGGCTTATGAGAATGGATCCACGTCTTTATGTATGGTGTCCTTGCCTTAGCGGGGCATAGGATAACTTTCCCAACTAGGGTTATATAGTTAGGTATGGTGACTTGTTCCTCGACAAGGTTCAAAGTCAGCTTTGCTAAGTAGGGTTATATAGTTATATTCCATGTAACTCACATGGTCTCATGTCTGTTATAAGAAACTCCCATATGTTTGTTTTCATGTTTTCTAAGCTTTATGAACTCTCTTATGAACTACTATTTGGAAGTTGGCTTTGACCTCAAAACTTAGCTTTTCATTACGATTTCTTCTCTTGATACTCTATTATGCATGGATTATGTTTAAGCACGTTTTAAAGCATGTTTTACCATACCTTATGCATTGCTCACATACTTAGTACATTCCATAGTACTAACGCATATTGCATTGCATCCTTGACAATGCAGATTCAGGTGTTCCTTCACAGATACGTGGCTAGAGTTCCCGTCCACTCTCAGTTTGCTTGGGTGAGTCCTCATAGTTTGAGGGCCAAACTTTACTCTAGTTTATGTTTCTTTCCTTTTAGATTGTCGAGTTAGTTAGGGTATTCTCCCATCAACTCTTTATGCTAGTACTAGAGGCTTTTCAGACATAGATGTTGTTGGATGATCTTTGAGTTGTATTTCCTTCTATTGATTATCTATCTTCGATTATGTTTCCTATTTTTGATTTCCTTATGATGCTTCCGCTATGTTTTCCTTATATATGCTTGAGAATGCTATGACCAAAGGTCAAGTTGGGATCCTTATGGTTTCGAGTCCTGTGTTACGTCTACAGAGTAACCTCGAGGCATGATAAACTTCGTATTAGAGCCTCAGGTTCAAGTGTCCTAGGATGTCTGAAAGCCTCTCCGAGTAGAGTCTCTTTCATGTTTGTGAAACACGCCACACATATAAGAGGGAAGCTATGAAATATTTTAAGAAAACTTCACTTCTTTCATGATCACGTCATGTGATAGAGCTTAACTCTAATGTTCCTCTAATCCTTATCTTATGCATTTCAGAATATGCCTCCTCGACGTGCTATGCCTCATCGAGCAACTCGGAATGTTGCTCCTCAAGTTCTGGTTCTCGATGTCACAAATGATGACTTTAGTAATGCCATCCATTTGCTAGCCCAGACTTTGGCCACTCAAGCAAATCAACAGGCTCCTGCCCTCGCCCATCCTCAAGGTGGAGTAGCAGCCCGAGTTCGTGACTTTCTCTGGATGAACCCTCCTGAATTTTGGGGTTCCAAAGTGAGTGAGGACCCGCTCAACTTTATTTATGAAGTCAAGAAGATCTTTAAGGTTATGCAAGTAGTGGGGGTTGATTGTGTGGAGCTTGCATCCTATCAACTCAAGGATGTAGCTCACATTTGGTTCACTCAATGGAAGGAGACTAGGGTGAGGGACGCGATCCCCACGACTTGGGAGTGTTTTGAGAGGGCTTTCCTTGATAGGTTCTTTCCCTGAGAGTTGAGGCAAGTGAAGGTGGAGGAATTTGTGAACATGAGACAAGGCTCAATGTCGGTGCAATAGTATAGTCTGAAGTTCACTCAGTTGTCTAGGTATGCTCCCTTCATGGTAGCCAACCCGCATGATCAAATGAGCAAGTTTATGTATGGGGTTTCTGATGTGGTGAAGAAAGAGTGTATGTCTGCCTTATTGTTGAGTGATATGAGCATTTTCTGACTCATGACTCATGCCCATCAGATTAAGGGTGACAAGCTTAGGGAGATGGCAAGAAAGATCAAGAGGGTTAGATTCGAGGGCTCATGTTTTGGTCATCACAGGTATAGGGGTAGACATCGCTCTTCTTTCTAGAAGAAGTCATCAGGATCCATTCATTGTTCTGCTAGTGCTCCTACCCAGGCTCAGAAGCCTCATCATAATCAGGGTGACAGAGGATCTGGTTGCTATTCCCAGTCTCAGAGTAGTGTTGCTAAGGGACCTTCCTACCCAACTTGTGTTAAGTGTTGAAAGAATTATGTTGGTGAGTGTTTGGCCGGTTGGGGTGGTTGCTTCATATGTGGTCAGGTTTGACATCGCATCAGGGATTGACCTTCATCTAGGAAGGGGCAGGGAGGCAGGACCCAGCCCACCCTAGAAATTTCAGGATATAGACCAGCCCCGCAGGGTGCAGCTTCTAGGTCTGGTGGTCAGCGCCAGAACTGCCTTTATGCTATTTCCTCCCATCAGGATCAGGAGAGTTCCCCAGATGTGGTTACTGGTATATTGAAAGTATTCTCTCTTGATGTGTATGCTTTGTTGGACCTCCGTGCCTCCTTATTCTTTGTAACCCCTTATGTTGGTTGCAAGTTTGAGATTCATCCTGAATTTCTTTTAGAACCTTTTTATGTTTTTACTCCTGTTGGTGAGTCAATCCTAGCCGAAAGAATCTACCGAAATTTCCTGATATCATTCCTTCACAGAGTTATTTCAACGGATCTAGTAGAGTTGGAGATGACTGATTTTGATGTTATTCTTGGTATGGACTGGTTGTATGCATGTTATGCTTCTGTTGATTTCTGTACTCAGGTTGTCAATTTCAAGTTCCCTAATGACCCTGTTTAAAAATGGTTAGGTACTCCCCCTTCCTCAAAAGGTCACTTCATATCCTATCTTAAGGCTAGAAAGATGATTTCTAAAGGTTACGTCTATCATATAGTTTGGGTTCTGGACACGCAGTCCGAGACCCCACCTATTCAGTCTGTCCTTATTGTGAATGAATTCCCAAAAGTGTTTCCCAAGGATTTTCCTGGAGTCCTTCCCCAGTGGGAGATAGACTTTGAGATAGATCTCCTTTCGAATACAAATCCTATCTCTATTCCTCCTTATAGAATAGCCCCCGCAGAACTTAAAGAGTTGAAGAATCAATTGAAAGACTTAGTTGATAAGGGTTTCATCGGGCCTAGTATTTCTCCCTGGGGTGCCCCAGTTTTGTTTGTTCGAAAGAAGGATGGTTCTCTTAGGATGTGCGTTGATTACTGCCAATTGAACAAGGTCACAATCAAGAATAAGTATCCCATCCCTAGGATTGATGACTTGTTCGATCATCTTCAGTGTGCTAGTTTCTTCTCCAAGATCGACCTTAGGTCCGGTTATCATCAGCTTCAAGTTCGGGAGGGTGATATCCCGAAGATAGCCTTCAGGACTCGGTATGGTCATTAGTTTGTTGTTATGTCCTTTGGTCTAACTAATGCTCCTGCAACGTTTATGGATTTGATGATCCGCGTGTTCAAGCACTATTTGGATTCATTTGTGATTGTGTTCATTGTAGATATCCTTATCTACTCTCGGAGTGGGGAGGAGCATGCGGACCACTTGAGTGTTGTGTTTCAAACTCTCAAGGAGAGGCAGTTGTTTGCAAAGTTTAGGAAGTGCGAATTCAGGATGCAGTCTGTTTCTTTTCTGGGTCATATTGTGACTAGTGATGGTATTTGGGTTGACTCTCAAAATATTGAGGCAGTAAAGAACTGGACTAGACCCACTTCCTCGTCTGATATTAGAAGCTTCTTGGGTTTGGATGGTTACTATAGGAGATTTGTGGAAGGGTTTTCTTCCCTTGCTGCCCCATTGACCCGATTGACTCAGAAGAAGGTTACGTTTTAGTGGTACGAATCTTGTGAGAAAAGTTTCCAAGAATTGAAGACTCAATTGACAACAACTCCAGTGTTGGCTCTACCAGAGGGCCTAGATGATTTTGTTGGGTATTGTGATGCCTCCAAAATTGGTTTGGGTTGTGTTTTGATGCAACGTGGCAAGGTGATTGCTTATGCCTCGAGACAACTTAAGGTGCATGAGAAGAACTACCCTACTCATGATCTTGAGCTAGCGGCCGTAGTCTTTGCCTTGAAGATTTGGAGACACTACTTGTATGGGGTGCATGTTGATGTGTTCACGGATCACAAAAGTCTTCAATATTTGTTCACCCAGAAGGAGTTGAATTTGCGATAAAGGAGATGACTTGAGCTCCTTAAAGATTATGATATGAGTGTGCTCTACCATCCGGGTAAGGCCAATATTGTGGCAGATTATTTAAGTAGGTTGTACATGGGGAATGTAGCTTCTATTGAAGAAGAAAAAAGAAATTAGTTAGAGAAGTTCATAGACTTGCTCGGTTGGGAGTTTGTCTTATGGACTCGACCGAAGATGGTATGATTGTGCAGAATGGTTCTGAATCATTCTCGGTGGCTGAGATGAAGGCCAAGCAAGACCAAGATCCCATTTTACTTTAGCTTAAGGGTGTAGTTTATCAGTAAAGGGTTGAGGTTTTCTCCCAGAGGGGAGATGGTGTGCTTCGTTACCAGGGTTGCTTATGTGTGCCAAAATATTGATGGGTTGAGACAACAGATTTTGGATGAGGCTTACAGTTCTAGATATTCTATTTATTCAGGTGCCACCAAGATGTACCGTGATCTATGTGAAGTCTTTTGGTGGAATGGTATGAAGAACGACATAACTGGGTTTGTGGCAAAGTGTCCCAACTGTCAACAAGTCAAGGTGGAGCATCAAAGGCCAGGTAGGGTGCTTCAAGATATTGACCTTCCCACTTGGAAATGGGAAGCAATCAATATGTACTTTATTACTAGTTTGCCTCATACTCAAAGGCAACACGATTCCATTTGGGTGTTCATTGACCGGATGACCAAGTCATCCCACTTCTTGGCTATTAAGACTACAGATACATCGAATGATTATGCCAGACTATACATTTGGGAGATAGTTCAATTGCATGGTGTCCCCTTGTCTATCATTTCAGATAGAGGTCCTCAGTTTACATCTCAGTTTTGGAAGTCATTTCAGAAGGGTCTTGGCACTAAGGTGAAGCTTAACACACCTTTTCACCCTCAGACGGATGGCCAGGCCGATCGTACTATTCAGACTTTGGAGGATATGTTGAGGGTTTGTGTTATTGACTTCAAAGGAAATTGGGATGATCACTTACCTCTTATCAATTTTTCCTACAACAACAACTTTCACTCTAGCATCCAGATGGCTCCTTATGAGGCTCTTTATGGTCGGAGATGTAGATATCTTATTGGTTGGTTCAAGGTTGTTGAGGAAGCATTGATTGGTCCAGATTCTGTGCATGAGACAATAGATAAAGTTCAGCTTATTTAGGAAAGGTTGAAGACCGATCAGGGTCAACAAAAATCATATGCAGATGTGAGGAGAAGGGAGTTGGAATTTGACGTTGATGATTGGGTCTTCCTTAAGGTGTCACCCATGAAGGGCGTGATGAGATTTTGCAAGAAAGGAAAGCTTAGTCCCCATTTTGTAGGTCCTTATCAGATTTTGAGGAGAGTTGGTAGTATTGCTTATGAGTTGGAGTTGCCAACAGAGTTGGAAGCGGTTCATCCAGTTTTCCATATTTCCTTATTGAAGAAGTGTATTGGTGGTCCGACCTTGATTTTTCCTTTGGAAGATGTAGGTGTGAAGGATAGTATCACTTATGAGGAGATTCCCATGGAGATCCTTGATCGTCAGGTTCAGAGGTTTAGAAACAAAGAAGTCACTTCGGTGAAAGTCCTTCGGAGGAATCAGCTTGTAGAAGGTGTCACTTGGGAAGCGGAGAAGGCCATGAAGGCCAAATATCCTCATCTCTTTCCTTCCTACTCAGTTCTAGCTTGAGGTAATAGTTTCCTCCTTAGTATGTCCCTCCGATTCTATTCCACCAGATTTTCTTATGATCCTAGCATGCATCCACGTTTTATGAAGTTAGTTTGTCATGTTTTCAAGTTGAGAAGTTCAGTTTTCATGATGTTCCCTTGATTTCTATGTTTTGATGTTTGGTTGGGCTATTTTCTTCTCAGTTTTCCTTGTTTAGTCTTCATTCGAGGATGAATGATCTCAAGGGGCAGATATTGTAACACCCCAGAAATGTATCCAGCTTTTAAACTCAGACTTGTAGAAAATTTTGGACTTCCAGGGATGACGAGTCAAGTCCACGAGTCATAGAAAGTTCCACGAGTCGTGGAAGTGACTCGTGATTCCAGTCCTGCAGACCCTCCTCAAGTCTGACAACCACGAGTCACTCCCACGACTTATAGAAGTTTCTACGAGTCATGATGTTGAGTCATGGAAACCTGATCAGAGGTAGCCTTAATTCCCTGACTTTCATGACTAGGTTCTACGACTCGTGGAAGCTTCCATGAGTCATCATCCTATTGAACCGTAGAAGTCCTCCTAAAGGTTGAAATTCCTGATAGTTTCCACGAATAGGGATCCATGAGTCGTGAAAAGGTCTACGAGTCGTAGACTCCACTCGTGATCCCTGAAGCCGACCAAATTTCAAGCTTTTCTTAATTAAATCCCAGGCGTATTTTAGTCATTGTCCACCCTTTTAACTACTAAGTGATGTCGTTTTGACTATTCCTAGTAGGGTTTTCACCCATATTATCCTAAGTCTTTTCTAAGCTCCTCATTCACCTCCCAAAAAGGAAACCTCTTAAGCTTCAAGTCTCCAAGCTTCAAGTTCAAACCTCCTAGATCTTTCCAACCAAATGGGTAATCTTACACCAAGGTATGTGGGTCTTTAAAAATGGGTTCCTTTCACCCTTGTGCCCAAATCCCCCAATTCTTATTTTGATTTATGAAGTTATGACATTAGGGTTTTTGATCAAAATTGGGGAAAGTTTATGAAATCCGTTTCTATGTCTAAATTCATGGCTTCTTATTGATTATGCATGATTTGTTCATGATTCCTTTATTGGTTTTAAAAGCCCAAGCTTGAAAGTTGATTTCTAGCATGAACCCATAAAATTACATGCTTTCAAGAGGAAGTTGGCATGATTAGATATCATGGCCTTTATATATTTATGAAATTGCATGCCTAATTCTTCAAGTATGATTTAGAAATAAAAGCATGTTTTGAATTATGGCTTTGTTAAGCACTATGAACTATGTTATGAAAGTTGTATGATACCTGATGTGTTTTCATGCATTATGAATAAGATTTGGCATGAGAGTATGCCCTTATGAGATTATGAGCTATATGTTCATGTTTTGGGAGTAATACTTAGCACGGAGTGGATGGGGTGGGAGTACCCTTAGTCCCATAAACTATGTTGCTAGCGTAGGTTATGATATGATATGATATGCGCCATAAAGACTTATGATAGTGGATCCATGATGTGCCGTGGCTTTGCAGTGCTTTCGACGCTTAAAACTTGGAATTTGAGCATGTCCTTTAGTGATTTTTAGTAAGATTTGATGTGTTTTTGAGTCTTGTGCAGGAAAACAGGTTTCAGAGATAGTGTGCAGAAAAAGACTGATAATTGGGAGGAAACTGACTTCCATGACTCATAACCACGAGTCGTCAATCATTCCACCAGTCTTAGGAGACAGTCGTGGAGACATTACTGAAGCATGAGCTGTGGCCTGAGTTCTATGAATGGATTCCATGAATCGTGGACAGGTCCACGAGTCGTAAACCTTTGTCGTAAAGAAGATCAGAAGAGGAACAAAACAACCTGTGTTCTACGGATGGTTTCCACGAGTCGTGCTCTTGTTCACGAGTCGTGATCCATGCTCTCGGAACCTAATTAGAGAAGGGGCAAAGAGTCTGAGTCCTATCACCCAACTCCATAAGCCGTGATCCATCCTATGAGTCATAGACTGCTGTCGTGGAAAGGAACCCGTAGAAGAACAATGTTTCCTGAGTTCCATGAGTACTGTCCGTGAGCTGTAGAAGCTCTCACAAATCATGGAATATCTCGTTAAAGATGTTGATTCCAGTTTCTCAGTTGTATTAGGAAAGGATTTATTTTTATCTATAAATACTTTCCCCTAGGTGTTTATTTAGGGCTGTTACACGGTATTTTTTGAACGAGTTTTTGGATAGTTGTTAATTTATTTTGGTGTTGAATTCGAAGTTTAGTTCTTGGAAATTCGAAGTGTTGAGATTATTCTTCAAGATTCCAGTTTTATTTATTCTTCTTTGTAAGTATCTCTTGATGATTGCTCAAACAAACATTGATTGCATGCTTATGAACATGAGTAGCTAAATACACAACTAGGGTTGTGGGAACCATGAAGGATTAACGAAGTAGGCAAAGTACTTAGGTAATCTATGAAGGTGGTTAGTGCATGTATTGTTCTTCCCTTCGCTTTGATTGCTTTTTAACGATGTACAATGTTAGAACTAGCCTTATCCTTACTTGCTAGACCAAGGAGGTAACGGATGGGAAAAGGGTTGTAAACAATGAGATTCGAGGCTATCAACCCTCGTCTAATAGCTTGACCTTGTCCGGGAATAGCTAATTTGGGATCAAGGGTAAGGGTTAGTAAAGTGACACTCGCGGCCGGACCAAGGCATTGGTAAAATTCACCTAGTTGTCGGACAAAGGAATTAGGTGAACCTAACTTACCGATTCTGCATGCTAAGCACTAAACTAGTTAACCAAGTACAAAAGTCTTACTAAGTTATGATCTCATGGGGAACACGACCCTATTCACTTCTCTTATTGATAGCAAATGTTCAAATTGATCTCTGTTACTTGTACTAATTCACATTACGATCTTTAATTGTTACTTTAAAACCCCCCTTTTGAGGGAAATAAATTACTAAAAGACTAAGTAAACACTAATCGACCATACTCCTACCATATTCCCTGTGGGATCGACCCCAACCTTTAGTTGGGTTCTATGTTTGAACATCGACCACTTGCGCTTCTTTTAGAGGTGTAATTTGGGCGCATCAAATTTTGGGGCCGTTGCCGGGGAATACGGCTTAGGACTAAGAGAGATTGTGTTTATTTCACTTATAGTCGTTATTTCCTGATTTTGTTTTTTTGGTTGTTTTTGTTTTGATCACAGGTTGCAAACTTGTGCATGCCAAGCACAAGGAGACAAGGCAACCCCTTGATCCCTTACGATTCAGAGCTTTCCAAAACACTGAAAAACATGGCTAAGGATGGAGAGCATGAAACTCCAGAGCAGATTACAACTCGGTTAATTTCTGAAACCGAGCAACAGAAAAAGAATTAAGTAGCACGCCAGAAGGAAGGCAAAGATGCCCTTGATACCGAAGATGAGAAAATTGCACAAGATCTTGCAGCTCAAAATGCTGTAGCTGAGAGAGCAAGACATGGAAGGCAACAAGTGGTCCGGGATGAGGCAGTACCTCACCGCGCCCCATATAATAGGGGTCGACAAATGCAGCAGCAAAGGCAGGCTCCTCTGTATTATGATGTAGATGATTATGATGAGGAGGAATATGGCTCCACTTGGCCCATAGTCCTACCACCATTGGCTGACGGGACAAATTTTGATATTACTAGTGCCATGATTCAACTATTGACCATGAAAGGACTCTATTCAGGAAAGCCCACTGAAGATGCAATTCTACATGTGAATAACTTTGTGAGCATCAGCAAGTCGTATAACATGCTAGGAGTGGGTCAAGAGGCTATCAGATTAAGGTTGTTCCAATTTTCATTGACTGATAAGGCAACTGCATGGCTCTCAAAACTGCCTGATAGTTCCATATACTCATGGTATGAGCTGAAGACTCAGTTTTTAGACCGGTTCTTTCCTCCATCAAAGATGTTGCAACTAAAGCAGGAGAAATATAATTTTAGGCAGCTACCTACAGAAGCTCTATATGAGGTGTGGCTGATGTTTAAGAAGAAGATGAAGCAAGTTTCGAGACACGGAATCCCTCCTAGGATTCTGATGGAGATATTATATAAGGCCCTAAATGCAAACACTAAAGCTGTAGCTGATATTATGACTGGAGGTGCATTCATGGAAAACACATACCCTGAAGCTGTAGAGAGTTTGGATAGGGTAGCAAAGATAAATCGAGCATGGAATACAATAGATGTGGAAACGTCAGTAGGTACTTATGCAGTTGGCAAGTCTGTTGATCCTAATGAGATAGAAGACATTAGCAGACACAGGCTGAGATGAACATGACACTTGGGTTGCTGGCAAAGAAATTCCTAGCTGAGGGAGTAGAAAAAGTTAAAGCGGTAGGTTTTCAAGGCAAAGCACCAAGGTCAGACGGGTACTCATTTGAAGAAGAAATTGGTTATCTGAATGATCAAGGGGCGGGTTCTGGGCCTCTGGCCAAGGAAATCAAGGTCAGAACAGAGATTGGGATGACTACTACAATCGGTCTGGTTACACAGATAGAGAAGATGGTAACTGGTAGAAGAAGGATGGCTACAAGAATGATAGAAGTAATCTCTACATTCCGCCTGTAACTCATGAAGAGCGGGTTGGACAACCCACCATGAGAGAGATGATCAATAAAGTGTTCAAAAAGGTTGACTCCACGGATGCGAGTATGAAGGAGATAAAAGTTGAACTCTCAAGTATAAATCAGAAAGTAAAGTCCCACGCTATCTCCATCAAATAGCTTGAGGCACAGATGCATCAGTTGTCAACCAACCAGAATCCATGCCAAAATGGTACCCTCCCAAGTGACATAGTTTAGAATTTGAAAAATGATCGGCATGTTATCGTGGTGGCCACTCGGAGTGGAAAGCAGACTGTTGATCATCATGTGCCTATTGTTTTTGATGAGACAGCTGAAGCTCAAAAGGATGAAGCTGAAATTGTAGCCGAGTCTGAGGATAAAGATAATGGTGAAAGATCGTCTGAAAAACATCCTTCTAAAAAGAAAGAGAAGAGCAAAGAAGTTGCACCAGTCCTGAAACCCATGCCACTACCTCCTCCTACTTACCCCCGGAGGTTAAATAAAAAGATAAAGGATGGAAAATATCACAAGTTCATCTCCATGCTGAAGCAGTTGTCAGTCAATATTCCTTTGGTCAAAGCATTGGAACAGATCCCTGGTTAGGCAAAATTTATGAAGGATCTGGCGACGAGAAAGAAAATGATCAGTTTTGAGCCAGAAAATAATTTGCACCGCTTCAGTGCAATTGCATCCCGTTCTATGGTACAAGAGAAGGAATATCCTGGAACCTTCACCATCTCGTGCACTATTGGAGCATTCTATTTAGCCAAAGCTTTGTGTGATCTGGGTGCTAGTATAAATATGATGCCCTTGCAGTATATAATCAGTTAGGCTTGGGAGCCCTCTCTCTGATAATAATGCAGCTACTTATGGCTGACCGAATGGTGAAAAGGCCTGTGGGAATGTTATACGACATATTGGTAAAGGTTGACACTTTCATCTTTTCTGCAGATTTTGTTATCCTAGATTGCGAGGTTGACTTTGAGGTGCCCATTATCTTGGGGTGACCATTCTTGGCTACTGGGCATGCTTTGGTTTACTTGGAAATGGGTCAGATGAAATTCAGGCTAAATGATGAGGAGGTAACCTTCAATGTGTGCAAGTCAATGAAGCATCATGATGATATGAGAGTAGTGGCAGTGATTGATATAATTGATTAGGACCAGCTAGTTATACCTTTTGAGGAGTGACTTGGTGTAGAAGCCCTTGTAGCAGTCATCATGAATTTTGAGGGTGAAGACTGATGAATATGACGAGATGGTTGCAGCACTCAAAGGTTTGGGATCTTACACTTATGCACCAAAGAAGCTAGATTTGGATTTGAAGAATAGGACGTCACCACCGGCGCGTCCATCTATTGAGGAGCCGCCAGTCTTGAATCTCAAAGCACTGCCAGCTCATCTTCAGTATGTATTTTTGGGAGATAATGAGACTTTGCCGGTAATCATTGCTGCAGATTTGGGTGAAGCACAAGTTGAGGCTCTGGTTGCAGTATTGAGGAAGTTGAGGAGAGCTATTGGGTGGACCATCGCAAATATTATTGGGATTCCACCTGGAATCTGTACTCACAAAATCTAGCTTGAGCCTGATTGTGTTCCATCTATTGAGCATCAGCATAGGTTAAATCAGCCTATGCAAGAATTCATCAAGAAGGAGATCATAAAGTGGCTGGATGCAGGTGTGGTTTACCGATTTTTGATAGCAAGTGGGTGAGCCCGGTTCAGTGCGTACCAACGAAAGGAGGGATTACTAAGGTTCCTAATGCTAAAAATGAGCTGATTCCGATGAGGCTAGTGATAGGGTGGTGCATATGCATGGATTACAGAAAGTTTAATGCATGGACTGAGAAGGACCATTTTCCAACGCCATTCATGGATCAGATGCTAGACCGTCTTATAGGTATAGGTTGGTACTGTTTTCATGAATGTTATTCGGGGTATAATAGGATCTCTATTTCCCCCGAAGACTAAGAGAAAACCACATTCACATGCCCATATGGGACGTTCCCCTTTAAGAGGATGTTGTTTGGTCTTTGCAATGCACCAACAACCTTTAAGAGATGTATGAGGTCCATCTTTTATGATATGGTGGAGGACACGATAGAGGTATTTATGGATGACTTTTCTGTGATGGGTGACTCTTTCAAAGATTTTCTTGATTATCTGGGTTGTGTGTTAAAACTGTGTGAAGAGTGCAACCTAGTGCTGAATTGGGAGAAGGGCCACTTCATGGTCGAAGAAGGCATCGTACTTGGTCACCAAATTTCGAAGAAGGGCATAAAAGTTGATAGAGCAAAGATTGAGGTGATTGAAAAATTGCCCCCACCATTTCTGTCAAAGGTATCCGGAGTTTCTAGGGTCATGCAGGTTTCTATCAGAGGTTAATCAAGGACTTCTCCAAAATAGCAAATCCGTTGTGCAAGTTGTTGGAGAAAGAGGTAAAATTTGTATTTGACGATGCTTATCTCAAGGCATTTGAGTGCCTCAAAGAGAAGTTGGTTACAACTCCTATCATAATTGCTCTTGATTGGTCGCAACTGTTTGAGGTTATGTGTGATACTAGTGGGGTGGAGCTAGGAGAAGCCCTAGGCCAAAGGCGCGAGAAGATTCTTCATCCTATATACTACGCTAGCAAGGCACTTAACCCAGCTAAGAATAACTATACAGTGACTGAACAAGAACTCTTTGTTGTGGTCTTTGCCTTTGAGAAATTCAGATCTTATTTACTTAGCACCAAGGTGTTGGTGCATACTGAACATTTAGCTCTTCGTTATCTCATGTCGAAGAAGGATGCAAAACCAAGGTTGATTAGATGGGTATTGCTACTACAAGAGTTCGACTGTGATGTTAAAAACCAAAAGGGTACAGAAAATCAGGTGGCAGACCATTTGTCTAGGTTGGAGGAAGAAGCTATGTTGAAACTGAATGATGAGCTCGAGATTGATGATTGCTTTCCTGAAGAATAGGTATTGGTTTCTTATCAGGACTTGATCCCATGGTTCGCAGACATTGCCAACTATTTGGTAGGTGATTTAGTGCCTGATGATATGTTCGTTCACCAAAGGAGAAAGTTCATGTGACGTGAAGAAATACTTTTGGGAAGAGCCATTCTTATTTCGTGTCTGTGTTGATACCATGATACAAAGATGTGTTCCAGAAGCTAAGATGATGGAGATATTGGAAGAATGACATTCATCCCCTGTTGGAGATCATCATAGTGGTATCATGATGGCCCATAAGATTTTCCAGTGTGGCTATTATTGGCCGACTATTCATAACGATGCCTATGAGTTTGCAAAGGCTTGTAGCAGGTGTCAGAGGGAAGGAGGCATATCAAGGAGGCATGAGCTTCCTATGAATCCCATCCTTGTGATTAAGCTTTTTGATGTGTGGGGAATTGACTTCATGGGGCCGTTTGTGCTATCTGACAGAAATGGGTATATATTGGTAGATGTTGACTATGTGTCTAAGTGGGTGGAGGTGGTTGCGCTTTCAAGTAATGAGGGTAAATGTGTCACAGCGTTCTTGAAAAAGAACATCTTCTCCAGATTCGGTATGCCAAGGGCCATTATTAGCGATTGAGGCCCTCACTTATTCAATAAGTTGTTTCATGCCTTGCTTGAGAAATATGGAGTGAAACACAGAGTTGCAACCCTTTATCATCTGCAGACGAGTGGGCAAGTGGAGGTATCCAATGGAAGAATCAAGTCAATCTTGTCCAAGACCGTTAATGCAAATAGAAAGGATTGGTCGCGGATGCTTGAAGATGCATTGTGGGCATACCGGACTACGTACAAGACTCCAATAGGCATGTCTCCATACTAGCTTATATTTGGTAAGGCGTGCCACCTTCCGGTTGAACTAGAGCACAAGGACATGTGGGCCTTAAAGAAGCTGAACATGGAGTGGGGTACAACATCATTGCAAAGGCTAGGGCAGCTGAATGAGTTGAATGAGTTCCAACTGAATGCATATGAAAGTTCAGCTCTGTACAAGGAGAGAATGAAGCTGTACCATGACCGAAAGATAGAAAAGAGATATTTTTAGCCATGTGACTTGGTCCTGCTTTTCAACTCTAGACTTCGCTTGTTTCCTGGTAAGTTGAAGTCCAAGTGGATTGGACCCTTCAAAGTGGTGCAAGTTTTCCCTCATGGAGCTATTGAACGTGAAAACCTTGAAGGGAAAAGGTTCAAAACAAACGGGTAGCGGATCAAAGCGTATTATGGCACAGCAGAGGAAGTCAAGAAAATTGAAGCTTGGAGCATAGATTAGTTCGTTCCACCCAAGGAGCTTGATGAAGTCTGAGTAATCAATCAACTTGCATCGTGCCGTGATGTTAAATCAGGCGCTACATAGGAGGCAACCCATGATGTTGTAATTTGTCCCTGATTTACTTTATGTTAGTTGTAGTGTAAAGACTATAGAGTGTTTTGGTGAAGTATGAGTAGCCAAAACATTTGCGTCATGCCACAACATTAAATCAGGCGCTACTTGGGAGGCAACCCAAGGCTAAACGTCTGCCATATATGCATAATAGGTATAGGATAAGTGCTGGAGGAAATCAAACTCAGAAAATGGGTAAGTTAGGGTCCACGAGTATGGTTCACGGATCGTTGACCATTCCACAAGTCGTTGAACCAACTCATGGAACTCAGGTGATCACGGCCAAGTGTAGAACAACTTCCACAAACTGGCTCCACGAGTCATGAACACAATCATGAATCATAATTTGCAGTGGTGGAAATCAGAGGAAACTTGGGTGGCAGGACTTGTTCCACGAGACCCTTCTACAAGTCATGGTTCGTTCCACGATTTGTGAACAGGACTCGTGGAACCCAGGTAAGTTTGAATTTTTTTTTACTGTTCACCCGCTTCACCCGACCCGCCCCTCGACCTGAATCGTTTAAAATATCCAAAAATTAAATGTTTCTCCCATTTTCTTCAACCAAACCGACATCAACTCCCTCCTATTTCCCTTCCAACAATAAATCACACCTAATCTGCCACTCAAATCCCAAAAATTCCACAAAAATCACTCCCAACGTCTTTCCCCCACAAGCCCTGCTACTATTTCTTCACCAAGAGGGTTTGTGAACATAGGCGGTCATGGGTCTAGGTTTCTGCCCTTAATCGTCATCAACTACTCCCATTCTTCCCAAATTTCAAAGGTATGAAACTAGTTCTAAACCTTGTTTGAGAATTTGGAGAAACCAACTTGACCTAGGGTATGAAATTAGGTGATGTACTTGTTTAAACACCCTAAGGAATGATGGTTGTGGAATGGGTAAGTTAAATATGGTTGAAATTATGCATGAAAGTGTTGAGAAAAAAAAAAGAAATTCACAAAAAAGATGCACTAGTTGGTTTTTTGCTGAACAATGGTCACGAGTGCTATTTACGGCTAGTGGTTCATTCCACGAGTCGTGGAAAGCATCCATAGACAATACACAAGAAATTTGTTCTCAGGTTTGATTCCTACGAGGGTCGTCCACGAGTCGTGGTTGTTTCCACGAGTCGTGGCACTCATGGTTATCATACCTGCAAGATGAAATAGAAGTCTGATTTCCACGAGAGGTATCTATGAGTCGTGGTTTCATTCATGAGTCGTGGATGCAACTCATGGAACTCAGACCTAAAATCAATCTCTGCTACCCAGCGACCATGAGAGGTTTTCATGAGTCGTGATTATTTTCACAGTTCGTATACCTGACTCGTGGAACCCAAGTTGGGTTTTTCTTGGTTTGGTTGTACTGATGTTGCCCTCTGCAGGTACTATGAGATCGAAGAACACAGAAGCATTCAAGGTGGTGGCTCGTTAATTCCAATCTAGACTCCATGATGAACCGGACGAGTCCACCGCACATGAACTTGAGTCAAACGGGTCGTAAGAAATTTATGAGATCCAGCCTGACTTGGATGTAGAGAGATGGACCACGAGATATGGGGCCTAAACATAGGCAGCTGAGGAGGCCGCACTTCAGCTAGCCATCACCACCGTACCACCAACAGCGACTACTCCTCCCCAGTCTGAAGAGGGAGAGGGTTCGTCCAAAGAGGGTGATGGCAACCGGGAGAGCAACACACAGGCCGGTACTGACGATAAAAATACATCTCATGATGGTGAGTCAGCGTCCGGTGAAAAGATCTCTTCTAACCCAGCCATCCCATCAGCTGCACGACCGACACAGGAAGAAGATGATAGAGCACAAAGACCGGAAGCACATGTTAATCGAAGATGGTGTTTTTTAGAGATGCAGACCATATACAGACAGGGAAATGCTCAATCCGACAAGGGATTTCCCAAAAGGGGTATCTTCGAGGAGCCACGAATCCGTACTAAGGGCTTAGAATCCATCCCCGTTATTCAGGCCATGTTCAATCACTACCGGTGCAGTTGGATGGCTGAGCCCCTAGGTAGCTATTGTCTCGAGATAGTTCGAGAGTTTTATGCATCCTATAAGGCCACAGCCACTAGATTACTTTGACTGAGACACCGATATCAGGATCTACCTCCACTCACCAGTACTTTAGTACAGTTTGCACCTGTGGGCATCTCTGAGCGGACTATCCAACGGTTCTTGTTTGGACCAGCGCATGAGTTATAGGTCAACACAGAATAGTTTGACAGTAAGATGAAGATTGTTCGAGATAATTCAAGAATAAGAATGGGCTGCAGGTTACAGAGCTGACAATGGTGAAGATGCAAAATGGGTTCTCGGCTGTGACATAAAGAGGGCAACATTGAATTTCACCAAAAAGTTCTGGTGGGCCATTGTCCGGACTCACATCTATCTGACTAATGCAGAAAATTCCCTGACACATGACTGTGCGGTATTAGTGGCGAGCATCATTGCAGGGTATGAGATTAATTTTCCACGCTGCGTACTGGAGGAGATATATGAGTGGGCATTCAGACCGCACACTAGCATACCCTTCCCCTGTATGATTCAGTGCATATGCATGGAGTCGGCAGTCTCGCAGATTCCCAACATTGACCATACTAAGGAGGTGACTCACATTCAAGATATCGGGTCGATAAGAGATGTGACTAACCCAGTTGCACATCGACGAACTTCATCCTCTACTTTGTCTATCACTTGGTGAGTAGGGGGGTCCTCTGCTGCACGAGACCCACTTGATATGAATGAAAAGGGGGTAAGTGTAGCGACAGAAGCTACCACAACCACCGCTCCAGCTTTAGCACCATCGACCTCTCAGCGACCATCAGACATGTCTACCGCGCCACCGTATATAGCTTCTTCAGGTAGGGTTACTATTGATGTCGAGTTTCTCCAGAAGATCATTTCTCCCCAGGCTGAGACACAGAAATAGGTGAATGACTTGTTGGACCAGCTCCAACAATGGGTATGATCCACTGTAGCGGCCGCAGAAGAGAGGATGAAAGAAGAGATCGATCGGGTTGAAGAGAAATGGCAGCACGGGTTGATGCTTTTGAGTGCCAAGTGAATACTCGGCTACAGTCTATGCAGAGCCCAGACATGGGTCATATTCAGGATGAGCTATCCCACCTCCGAGAGGATATTAGAGCGGTGGACACCATTCAGACTCCGGTTATGCCATGCTTTTCTATTGACGTTCCAGCACCCACGTGCCGTGTAGTTGATTTATTTGTTGAGGCAGCGCCGACACCCACTGGTGAGAGAGCCAAGCGAGTGCGTTCTAAGAGCACCGCTAGGGTTGTAGAGGGCCCTAAGATATTTAAGAGAGACATCGCTATGTCTACATGGCTCTCCTTGGATGATATGCGTCTCCGTGAGGAGACAGAGCGGCAAAGGCATAGGGGTGCATCATCTAGTTCAGCTTTTGGAGGTGGAGGAGCCGCACCCTTTGTTATTGGGAGTCCAGATTTGGTCACTACTGAGAGGGAATCTACTGATGTCCCTCCTCTCATTGAGACATTGAGCGCGATGGCCACCACCATCGCTACTGATATTGCGATGAGTACCACATCACCGGCCCTGCACACTTTATCGGACGCCGGCGCTTAGGCACCACAGGTATGTTCCTGCCTCCCTATGATTCTACTTTTCTTGATGCATAGAGTACAATGCACATTACTTTTTCGTAGGGTGAGGGCAGAAGCTCTCCGTATTTTGATGGTTCATTTGGCGAAGTCTGAGTAGCCAAAAGACCCGCGTCGTGCCACGACATTAAATTAGGCGCTACATGAGAGGCAACTCATGAGGGTACTAAAAAGGTACCCGAGTCCTTAGGGTTTTCTAGCCTGTGTTATTTCCCTAATGATTTTTATTTCTGTTGAACCGGCATGTTTAGTATAGGTTGCATATACTAGAAGAAGAAAAGGAACTTACCGCAGTCTGTGATATGAATTTTGGAACTGGATTTTTGATTGAAAAAATGGAAACCCCTCCAAATTTTATGTGACATGGTAGTATCTGTTCTTGATAGACTAACCGTTATCGATCTGTGCATGACATTATAATGTAATCGACTTGATGAATGGCTTAAGCTAGAGCATGAACCTGATAGTTAGCATGTAATTGTTTGACTCGGTTCCATGAGTGTGTGAGCTTATTTTGACATGTTCTTGCGTTGTGTGTCAATCTAGAACTTGCCCAGTTATTCTTGCTTAGGTTCTAGGATGGTTGGTTAGCAAAGGATCATAGGCCATTTTTTACTTAGTCCACTTTATCCAAATGACCGACCAAATGAAGTAAATATCCTTTGATCCCTGATTTTGAGCCTAAATTGACCCGTTTTGTTATTTAGCCTAATCACCTTCCCCGTCTTTGTGCAAAACCTTTAGTTTGGCCCTGGTCCCTCCTTGGACATCGTGTACCTCAACTCAGGCAAATCGCCTAAGTTGAGGGTGGCTACTGTAGAGGTAAGTGAGGAGTAGGGGTATGAAAAGAGAAGGTTAGTAATGAAAAAGTGAAATAACGGGTGCGGCAGGCATGATAAAGAAAAGAAAAACAAAGAGAAAAACAAAGAAAAAAAAAGAAAAAAAAATATGAAAAAATAGTTGAATTTGAACCAAAAGCCGCACCTGTCACTTGTTGAAAAATAAAAAGGGAGAAAAATAAGGGGGAGGAAAAGAATAGAGTTGGTCTGATAAGTGGAGAAAGAAAAAAAAAATAGCATAGTGTCAAGGAGGGCTAGTCACTGATTTCCATATCTACCATACCCATCCCCAAGACTATGTTACAATCTAAGGGAAGTCCTATACTGATCCTAATCCAATTGTCTAAAAGTCGAGGCATAGAAAATAAGGGCAAGCCTACGGTATTATGCACACATTGCTTGAATATCTATTGTGAGTGCGAGTGTCTTTGTTCAGTCCCCAAATTCTTGATGATATTATGGTGTGATTAGGACTTCTTTGTGGTGAGGGAACTAGAGCAACTCTGAATGCTAACGGTTAGCGTAAGTCTCATATGTGTATGGTACATCGTCTGTTGATCGTATGATGTCATTCCTGGATCCTCTTGTGTTGTCTTGATAGTCAGATAACATGCACTGGTTTTTTATTGAAAAGGGAGGGGGATACTTGTTATGAACTAAATCGCAAAATCATATAACTGTCGTAGTTCGTAGTATTCTTTTGTGATAGCATCATTCTAAGATAGTTTGTTTCGTCACTTGAGGATAAGCAACGGCTTTAAGTTTAGGGTGTTGATATGTCATGGCTTTGCGGCACTTTCGACGCTTAAAACATGGAATTTGAGCATGTCCTTTAGTGATTTTTAGTAAGATTTAATGAGTTTTGGAGTCTTGCGCGGGAAAACAGGTTTCTGAGATAGTGTGCAGATAAAGACTGATTATTGGGCTGAAACTGACTTTCACGAATAATAACCACGAGTCATCAATCATTCTACGAGTCGTTGGAGTCAGTCGTAGAGACATTACTGAAGCATGAGCTGTGGCCTAAGTTCTACGAAGAGATTTCACAAATCGTGGACAGGTCCACGAGTCGTGAACCTTGGTCATGAAAGAAGATCAGAAGAGGAACAAAACAGCATGTGTTCTACAGATGGTTCCCACGAGTCGTGCTTTTGTTCACGAGTCATGATCCATGCTCATGGAACCTGATCATAGAAGGGGCAAAGAGTCTGAGTCCTACGACCCAACTCCATGAGCCGTGATCCATCCTACGAGTCGTAGATTGTTGTCATGGAAAGGAAACCGCAGAAGAACAAAGTTGCCTGAGTTCCACGAGTCGTAGAAGCTCCCATGAATTGTGGAATGGTCTCGTGAAAGCTGTCGACTCCAGTTTCCCAGTTGTATAAGGAAAGGATTTATTTTTGTCTATAAATACTTTCCCCTAGGTTTTTATTTAGGTTTGTTACACGGTATTTTTTGAGCGATATTTTGGATAGTGTTAATTTATTTTGGTGTTGAATTCAAAGTTTAGTTCTTGGCAATTCGAAGTGTTCTTGAGATTATTTTTCAAGATTCTGGTTTTCTTTATTCTTCTTTGTAAGTATCTTTTGATGATTGCTCAAACAAACATTGATTGCATTCTTATGAATATGAGTAGCTAAATCAACAACTAGGGTTGTCGGAACCATGAAGGATTAACGAAGTAGGAAAAGTACCTACTTTTTAACGGTGTACAATGTTAGAACTTGCCTTATCCTTACTTGCCGGACCAAGGAGGTAACAGATGGGAAAAGGGTTGTAAACAATGATATTCGAGGCTATCAACCCTCATCTAATAGCTTGAACTTGTCCAGGAATAGCTAATTTGGGATCAAGGGTAAGGGTTAGTAAAGTGACACCTGCGGTCGGACCAAGGCGTTGGTGAAATTTACCTAGTTGCCGGACCAAGGAATTAGGTGAACCTAACTTACCGATTCTACATGCTAAGCACTAAACTAGTTAACCAAGTACAAAAGCCTTACTAAGTTATGATCTCATGGGGAGCACGACATTAGTCACTTCTCTTAATGATAGCAACTGTTGTAATTGATCTCTGTTACTTGTACTAAGTCACATTACGATCTTTACTTGTTACTTTAAAACCTCCCCTTTTGTGGGAAATAAATGACTAAAAGACTAAGTAAACACTAATCGACCATAATCCTACCATATTCCCTGTGGGATCGACCCCAACCTTTAGTTGGATTATATGTTTGAACAGCGACCGCTTGTGCTTCTTTTAGAGGTTTAATTTGGGTGCATCAAATTTTGGCACCGTTACCGGGGAATAGGGCTTAGGACTAAGAGAGATTGTGTTTATTTCACTTATAGTCCTTATTTCCTGATTTTACTTTTTCTGTTGTTTTTGTTTTGATCACATGTTGCACACTTGTGCATGCCAAACACAAGGATTCAAGGCAACCCCTTGATCCCTTACCATTCGGAGCTTTCCAAAACACTGAGAAACATGGCTAAGGATGGAGAATACGAAACTCTGGAGTAGATTACAGCTCGGTTAATTGTTGAAACCGAGCAACAAAAAAAAGATAAAGCAACACACCAGAAGGAAGGCGAAGATTCCCTTGCTGCCGAAGATGAGAAAATTGCACAAGATCTTGCAGCTCAAAATGCTGTAGCTGAGAGATCAAGACATGGAAGGTAGCAAGAGGTCCAGGATGAGGCAGTACCTCACCGCGCCCCATATTATAGGGGTCGACAAATGCAGCAGCAAAGGCAGGCTCCTCTGTATTATGATGAGGATGATTATGATGATGAGGAATATTGGCTGATGGGACAAACTTTGATATTACTAGTGCCATGATTCAACGGTTGACCCTGAAAGGACTCTATTCAGGAAAGCCCACTGAAGATGCAATTCTACATGTGAATAACTTTGTGAACATCAGCAAATCGTATAACATGCCAGGAGTAGGTCAAGAGGCTATCAGACTAAGGTTGTTCCCATTTTCATTGACCGATGAGGCAACTGCATGACTCTCAGAACTGCCTGATAGTTCCATATACTCATGGTATGAGCTGAAGACTCAGTTTTTTTAAAGAGGTTCTTTCCTCCATCAAGGATGTTGAAGCTGAAGCAGGAGATATATAATTTTAGGCAGCTACCTACAGAGGCTCTATATGAGGCGTGGCTGAGGTTTAAGAAGAAGATGAAGCAAGTTCTGAGACATGGAATCCCTCCCAAGAATCGGATAGAGATATTCTATAGGGCCCTAAATGCAAACACTAAAGTTGTAGCTGATACTGTGACTGGAGGTGCATTCATGGAAAACACCTACACTGAAGCTATAGAGAGTTTTGATAGGGTCGCAAAGAAAAATCGAGCATGGCATACGAGAGATGCGAAAACGTCAGTAGGTACTTATGTAGTTGGCAAGTCTGTTGATCCTAATGAGATAGAAGACATTAAGTAGACACAGGCTGAGATGAACATGACACTTGGGTTGCTGGCAAAGAAATTCCTAGCTGAGGGAGTAGAAAAAGTTAAAGTGGTAGGTTCTCAAAGCAAAGCACCAAGGTCAGATGCGTACTAATTTGAAGAAGAAATTAGTTATCTGAATGATCAAGGGGCGGGTTTCTGGGCCTCTGTCCAAGGAAATCAAGGTCAGAAAAGAGATAGGGATGACTACTACAATCGGTCCAGTTACAGAGATAGAGCAAATGGTGACTGGCAGAAGAAGGATGGGTACAAGAACGATAGAAGTAATCTCTACGTTCCGCCTACAACTCGTGAAGAGCGGGCTGGACAACCCACCATGAGAGAGATGATAAATAAAGTTTTCCAAAAGGTTGACTCCACGGATGCGAGTATGAAAGAGATAAAAGCTGAACTCTCAAGTATAAATTAGAGAGTAGAGTCCCACGCTATCTCCATCAAATAGCTTGAGGCACAGATGCATCAGTTGTCAACCAACCAGTATCGAAAAATGATCGACATGTTATGGCGGTGGCCACTCGGAGTGGAAAGTAGACTATTGATCCTCTTATGCCTATTGTTGTTGATGAGCCATGATAACGCTCAAACTACACCTCAAATTAACGAGGCGTAAGCGATCGTAGTCAAGTAAAGAACCCAACAAGGTTGGGGTCGAATCCCACAGAGAATATGGTGAAGATCAAGCCTTTAGTGAATTTAGTAACTCGTAGTCAATTGTTTCCGATAAATAAAAAGGGGGGGGGGGGGTTTTGTGAACAAATCGTAAACAAAAGCAACAATTATGTAAGAGAAATAATCAGTAGGAGAGAATGAACTAGGGAAGTGTTCACCATGGCGTTGTAACAATGTCGATTCTAGGCTTAACCGGGTTCTTTCTATATGCTTGTCACGATGTGATTGCGTCAATTGTATCGTCTAAACGTCTCTCGACCAAATAAACAAATTTCCTTTTATCTTCTTTCGATCTCAAAAAGATGTGCTTTTTAGCTCTCAATCCTAACATCAAGTAGACTAATCCAGTTACGGCATTAATCTTTAAGACGAGAGTTGGTAGTCTCGAATCCTTGTCGTTAATCAAGTTTTCCCGGTTTTAACTTCTTTACTCAAGCAAATAAAACCTAGGCATGTTCTAATGTTTGCAACCACTAGAAAACGTGACTAATTGAATGATTAACAACATGACAATACATATATCGAACCCAACGCTACCCGAAATCTATATTGCTACGTTTCCATGGCTCCCACAACCCTAGTTGCGGGAGTTTTAGTTACTCATGCTTGAAGATGAAAAGAAGAAAGTCATGTTCATAAAATAATAAAGAAACGAGATCCTTACAATATATTGAGGACAATCTTCAAGTATCCAAGGACAAAAGAAACCAAGAACGCAAGAACGAATCAAGAACACGAATGTTAATTCAAGAAACGTGTTCTTGCTCCCAAAAACTAACTAAAAACGTGTTTAAACTAATGGGTGAATAATAATAACATAAACCTAACATAGGGTATTTATAGGAGTAGTAGAAACCAAATCCAAAATGGGCTAGGAATCCCCAAAACGCGGGTCGCCGACCAGTGCTACTGCCTTAGCGTGACGGCCAGGCTTGACGGACCGTCAGGGCAGTGACGGACTGTCGCCTGGGCCGTCACTGCTTGGCAGCAACACTGCCTTAAGTTGACGGTCCCAGTGACGGGTCGTCAGCCTTGTGACGGGCCGTCACTCAGGCCGTCACTCTTAGGCAGAATGTTGTTTTTCGCGTATTTTCTTCCGTTTCCGTGTTTGCTTCCATTTCCTACAAATACAACATAAAAACATCAAAAACAACAATGGTTGCTTGAAAACTTATGATTGTTCTTAGTAAAAAGGAGTCGAAAGTGACGTAATTTGGCGTCACATCAACACCCTCAACTTAAAACGTTCGCTTGTCCTCAAGCAACATGACATAAAACAATAATACGACTCAACTAAGAACACAAACTCGTGTCTATAGCACTTCATGGTCATTAAAATTTATTTAATTCAACCAAGCTCCCTCGTAGCACACGAATGTATGAAACACTAACTTGCAAGGATCCAAACATGTCATTCCGTTATGATAGAACATTATGCATACACACACGCAGCTATCCCAACAATCAATAGACAATATAGACATCTTGGTGCCCTCACCACAAAGAAATCCCACACACAAGATTTGGGACTAGGTAAGCGCTCACACTCACAAATGAGTTCAAACAATGCATATGCGATACCATAGGCTTGCCCTTACTATTCTATTTCAGTTCTTCAGAAAGCTACTCAGGATCACTACAGGACTTGTTTAGGCTTGTAATGAGGCTTCGGGTGCAGGTATGATACCTTTAGGGGTTAGTGACTAAGCCCTCCTTGGAACCATTTACATCTTATCACCACATAACTTCACTTTATCCATCCTTTATTCACCTTTTTATTTCCTTGATTCTAGATACCGGTGCGGCCTCTTTATTGACAATTCTTTTTGTTTCCTTTTTTTTTTTCCTTTCTTTTCTTAGGCGCACACCCGGATTTTCATTCTATTCAAAAACCAATCTTCTCCATCATCTTTTTCTTATCATTCACCTCTGTAGTAGCCACCCCCAACTTAGGCTGATTGCCTGCGTTAAGGTGCACAATGTCCATGCAGGACCAGGGCCAAACAAGGTTTACCTCTATAGTAGCCACCCTCAACTTAGGCTGATTGCCTGAGTTGAGGTGCACGATGTCCAAGGAAGGACTAGGGCCAAAATAGGGATTCAAAGTTAAACAGGAATGGTGACAGGTTATTGAAAGAACAAGGTCAATTATGGCTCAAACAGGGATCAAAGGGGATATTTATATTTGGACGGTCTTTTAGGTTAAGTGGACTG